>CAUYUJ010000812.1:0-47500 GCA_963575745.1 Prorocentrum cordatum
GGAGGCGAAGTCCCGGAGGGAGAGCGGAGTGGTGTGCACACACACACACACACGCGCGCGTATTCTTTCATCGGCGGCGGCGATGCGCGCTGGCGCGGGTGTCGGTCCCAGCGGGCCGCGCCAGGCGAGAAGCACAGGGAAAACGCGCAGAGGAGCGCAACCCGGCCTCGGCGCAAAAATCCTCGCTTGCTCCGCGGGGACTTCTTGGCTCGGCACCGGGCCGCCCCCCCCCCCTCTGGCGCGCTCCGCGGCACCCGGGGAGGGCGGCGCCCGAGGCGCCGCGCGGCACTCCGGCGCCGCAGCGAGAGGTCCGCTCGGGGAAGCACCGGCGCACACGCCGGTCGGCGCCGCCGGCGGGCGCTGGAGCGGCCGGCGGCGCTGGCGGGCCGCACCGGGCGCGAGGCGCAGGGGGAGGTGGAGAGAAGGAGGGCGGCCGCGAAGGAGGGAGATACACACACACACACTTACATTCACACTTGCATACACACTTACATGCACACTTACACTCACACACACACACTCACACGCCGTTCCTGTGGGCTTGCTCGGCATGGGCCAGGCCTTGGGGCAACGTGTGCAGTCGGCATGGTCCTACCAGAGGGAGCGCCAAGGCAGGAAGGAAGGGGCCCTTCTGGCCACGGCGAGCCTTGGCTTCGAGTAGGTTCCCCGACCGATGTCTGAGGAGCGACCAGAAATCCGCAGGCCCTCGTGAGCTCAAGATGGTCCGTGTTAGAAGAAGATTTTTTTTGTTTCCAGAGCCTCTCTCGGCTGCCCCCATGGGGCACGCAGCTATTCGCACAATGAAGCTTCTAGCGAACCCTGGTCCGTGTTAGAAGAAGACAGACTGAATAAGCACTAACTTTCGGCGCTCCGTGCAGATTTCTTGGATCTTGATCTGCGCTGGAGCCCCCTCCCCAGCGCGCGGAGCGCGCCAGGGGCGGCGCCGGAGGCGCCGCCGGGGGGGGCCCAGCGCGGATCCAAGGAATCCGCGCGGAGCGCCGAGAGTTTATGTTTGGCGCGCTTTTCCTTTTTCGACTTATGTTTAGGTCGGGCCTGTCCTCCTACAAGCGGATTTCGGACGAAACATAAAAAAAGCCAAAACATACCCCTAACATATTCAAACATACCCGTAACGTGCTCAGAAATAATCGAAACATCGCCCCCATACTTTTTTTGACTATTTTTGAATACTCCTCCCGTAGAGGGAGGGACATGCCCGACTTCAGCGTTTTTCCTTCTTCGACTGTATGTCAGCGTCGTGACTGCACCTGTATAGGGGGCCACATGCGAACCCTACCCCAACCCCCCACGATTTCTGAGGGGGGGGGCGAGGTTCCCTTCGCTCGGGAGCTCCCGAACGAAGTAAACCCCGCCCTCCCCCTCAGAAATCGTGAGGGGTAGGGGTAAGGTTCGCATGTGGCCCCCTACTGTAAAGATCGGGGGGAGGTTTCTTAACCATAAGCGGGACCGTACTCAAAAATGTTCGAAAAATCGCCCCCATACTATTTCATTACTGTTATTGTTATTTTTGAAGACTCCTCCTGTACGAGGGACATGCCGGACTTCAGCGTTTTTCCTTCCTCGACTGTATGTCAGCGTCGTGACTGCACCTGTATAGGGGACTACATGCGAACCCTAATTACCCCTATCCCACACGATTTCTGAGGGGGAGGGGGAGGTTCCCTTCGCTCGGGAGCTAGGCTTCGCATGTGTAGACGAGCGCGTTCCACTACTCGCAAAGTAACCACTCGCACATGGCCTGGATCCGCCGCGGGGGGTCTTCGATATATATAATTAATATATATATATATTATATATATATATATATATATATTATATGTATTATAGCGCCGAAGCAAACACATGTTTTCCGGGCGTTTTCGAGCAGGTACTTTGCGAGTAGCGGAACGCGCTCGTTGAATGTGGCCCCATGAAGACTCGACCCATTCCCCAAGACCGGTTTCTCGTCCCGAGTCGTTCTCTGACGGTCCCGGGGCCTGGCGAAGGCCTGGAGGAGAGGTCGGGCTCGGCGAAGCACCCGCCGCCCTGGCTCTCCAACACGTGGGGATCTCTGGGCGTGGCCCCCGGCCCTTCTAGTGAAGAGCTCCCGCCGCCCGGAAGCCTCGGGCGGCCGGACGGGGCGCCGGGCCGCGCGGCGGCCCGCGCCGACGGCGGGCGCCCGCGGCGGCGCCGGGTCCATCGGGCGCGGGCGCCGGCGGCGGGCGCCCGCGAGCCGGGCGCGGGGCGCCCCCGGGGGGCGGCCCCCCCCCCCCAAGCCAAAGCGGCTGCGGCGGCCGAGGCCAGAGCATCTCGGTGCACCGGCATTGCTGCAGGGGCCCTGGGGCACGCGCAAACAAGTGCACACAGGTATAACAGGATTCCCCCGAAGTATTTTTCCATTTCTTTTTCCCAACCATCCTGTGGTGTTGGGTCCTCGTTTTGAAGAGACGGTGGCCCGCGTCTCCTCTCCTCCTCTGCTCCTCCTCCTCCTCCTCCCTCCTCCCTGCATTTCACCCACCCAGCGCATCGCTTCGTGGCCCCATAGGGAGCTCCCCGAAGGCCCCAGTCGGCCAAAGGGTTCGCACGGCGGCTCGGCTCATTCGGGCACACCCCACACCGAGGATCCGGCCCCATAGGAGAGCTCCACCGATAGGATCAGTGCAGGGTTCGCATGGCGGCCTCGGGCCAATTTCGGCACACCCCTCTCGAAGATCGTAGCCCCATAGGGAGCTCCACCGAAGGCGCCAGTGGCAGGGTTCGCATGGCGGCCTCGGGCCAATTCGGCACACCCCTCACGAGGATCGTGGCCCCATAGGGAGCTCCACCGAAGGCTCCAGTGGCAGGGTTTGCATGGCGGCCTCGGGCCATTTCGGCACACCCCTCACGAGGATCGTGGCCCCATAGGGAGCTCCACCGAAGGCTCCAGTGGCAGGGTTCGCATGGCGGCCTCGGGCCATTTCGGCACACCCCTCACGAGGATCGTGGCCCCATAAGGAGCTCCACCGAAGGCGCCCAGTGGCAGGGTTCGCATGGCGGCCTCAGGCCATTTCGGCACACCCCTCACGAGGATCGTGGCCCCATAGGGAGCTCCACCGAAGGCCCCCAGTGGCAGGGTTCGCATGGCGGCCTCGGGCCATTTCGGCACACCCCTCACGAGGATCGTGGCCCCAGAGGGAGCTCCGCCGAAGGCGCCAGTGGCAGGGTTCGCATGGCGGCCTCGGGCCATTTCGGCACACCCCTCACGAGGATCGTGGCCACATAGGGAGCTCCACCGAAGGCCCCCACTGGCAGGGTTCGCATGGCGGCCTCGGGCCATTTCGGCACACCCCTCACGAGGATCGTGGCCCCATAGGGAGCTCCACCGAAGGCGCCAGTGGCAGGGTTCGTATGGCGGCCCCGGGCCATTGCGGCACATCCCTCATGAGGATCGTGGCCCCGTACTTGTGCTGCTTCAACAGAGGCGCCTGGGCGTCGTACTCCGCCTTGTCGACGTGCAACGCCACCTCCTCCCTCATGGCTCTCAAGGCCCTCTCCTGTTTGTGCTCCTCGGTGAGAGGGGCGCCGTCCTTGTCGTCGTCGGCGCCCGCGAGGACGGCCACGAACGTGTACCTGAGCATGTCGGGCTCCGGCGGGAAGCCGTGGCCACATAGGGAGCGCGGGCGAAGATGGTATTCACAATTGCGGTATTCACAACTGCGTATGGTTGGGTCCTTCGCCAGGCTAATTTTTTTGTTTGTCTCCCCCCCACCCCACACTTCCCATAGTTTCCCATGTTTTCCGGGGGATCGGCGATGCATTGTGTCTCTGTGTGTTTTTCCCCTCCTGACCTGCAGACGTGCTGCAGCGCTTTTTTGTTTTGCGTGGATGTCTGGCAATGCAGGACCCAAAAAACGGCGAGCGAAGACCGAAGCGAATCTCACGTGGCATTTTTGTAGTCTCCCTTCCTGGGTAACAAAAACACCGCACGAAATTCGCTTCGAAATCCGGAACGGAATTCTCCAGGACAGTCCGGGCCCATCCCATTGTTTTCCGAGCGAAATCCGCTCTGCGATGTTGGCACCACGAAGCATCAGTGCCCGGAAAAAAAATCCACACCCACGGCGGTAAGGCGACGCAACATGATAGCAACCACAACCGCGAAACACCCTTGCTTCGCACCCCTCCCCCCCGAACCCAAAGTTGAAGTGTCCACATGTTGTCCTTGGCCTTTGGCCTACCGCCCGCACCCGTCAACTTTGAATGTGGGGAAAGGGGGGTATACATGTTGGTCCGACGTGCTTTGATAACTTAAGGTCATGGCGAGACACGTGTGGACACTTTTAGTCCGCCCACCGATGCTTACACGCCAGTCGGAACAAGCAGGTCGAAACAAGAAGTAGGGAGGCGACTCGGGTAGACTGGGCGCGGGCCCGCCCCCGAATAATAACAGCGCGCCCAACCCAACCCGACGACCCGAATTTCGGGTGGCGGGGGGGTACGGCTCCCACATGTGCCGTTCCAGGCTCCCCGACCCCGCCACACTGGAAATCGAGGACGGGGGATTGTGGAGTATGCGCGGTCCTCCTCCTGCTCCCGGGGAGAGGGTAAGCCTGGGCCTTCGGGTTGGGTTGGCCCAGAGATCCGACGTCGTGATTTTTTCAATACGGGGCCCCCGGAGGTCTCGACCCGTTCCCCGGGGCCGGTTCTTCATCCTGCGAGTCGTTTTTGGACGGTCCCGGGGCCCGGCGAGGGCCCCCTGAGGCCGAAAATGGTGAAAAACCGCCGTCCTGATTTTTTCAATGCGTTGGATCTCTGGGCTGGGGTGGTCTGCCCTGACTCCGAATCCGCCCTACTTTGGGGAAATTCGTAAGTAGGGCTTGGAACTTCCGCCTTACTTTTCAAGCCCCGCCGATGCCAATCTCCACCCTACTCTTCTGTTGTTGTCTCCGCCCCACTTCTGTGGCTGTTCGCCCTATTCCATGCTGGGTGCAGAAACTTCCGCCCTGCTTCTTCGGCTTCTTATATATATATAGGTGGATTTCCGACGCAGTTTTAAGTTCCCAGAGATCCGATGTCGTGATTTTTTCAATACGTGGTCCCTGGAAGTTTCGACCCATTCCCCAGGACCGGTTTTTCATCCTGAGTCGTTTTTTGACGGTCCCGGGGCCCGGCGAGGGCCCCTTGAGGCCGAAACTTGCGAAAAACCTCCGTCTTGATTTTTTCAATACGTTGGATCTCTGGGTTGAAAAAAAAGCCAAAGTACGTAGGGCGGATCTGGAGTCCGGGGGGGTGGTGTGGCGGGCGGTGCGCCCCGCCCGGACTCTCCCCCGCGGCGCGCAGCCAGCAGGCGACCCCGCTTCGGTGGCCGGCGGCGGGCCCTCCGCGCGGGGGCGCGCCCGCCGGGGGGGGACGGCCGCGGCGCGCGCGGCGAGGCGCCGCGCCGCGCGCCGCGCGCGCCGCGCGCCGCGCCGCCGTCGCGCGGCAGAGCGCGCGCGGGGCCGCCCGTTGGCGAGTCGGGGCTTTCTAAAACGGCGCGGAGAGCGGGACAAGATCGGATCGGGCCGCGCGGGGGGCGCCCGCCGTGGGGGACGGCCGCGGCGCGCGCGGCGAGGGCGCGCCCGCGCCGCGCGCCGCGCGCGAGGCGCCGCGCCGCCGCGCGCTGCAGAGCGCGCGCGGGGCCGCCCGTTGGCGAGTCGGGGACTTATAAAACGGCGCGAAGAGCGGGACAAAGTCGGCTCGGGATATCACTCGAGATCTGTGAGGATCCGCGGGTTTGGAGGATGTGTTGAGCGCCGCGGCCGCTCCAGAGCGTTCCGGAACGCTCTGAGAGCGCTCCGGAACGCTCTGGAGCGATCTATCCCGATCCTGGCCCTGTTTCAATTTACCCCCAGACATCCAACGTACTGAAAGAATCAAGGCGGAGGATTTTCGCAAAGCTCGGCCCCCAGGGGCCCTCGCCGGGCCTCGGGGCCGTCCAACAAGGACTGAGGATGAAAAACCGGTCCTGGGGAATGGGTCGAGACTTCCGGGGACCCCGTGTTGGAAAAATCACGACATCGGATCTCACGGTCTATATCCAGCGCCTGGGAACTGGCGTCCTGGTGCCCCCGCGAGCGGCGGGTATGGATACATTTCGGCCCCCGGGGGCCCGAACATGACGTCCATATCCACCGCCTGCCGGGGCTCCGAAAACTGACCCTCCAGGCGGTGGTCATGTGTAAATTCCCGCCTCGGGCCGTTGGGCCGGGAAGCGCAGGTCACGCACGGGGCGTTCTGGCGTTCCGAATCGGTCGGGCACGTCCTCCGGCAGGCGGGTGCTGGAAGACAGATGACAAGTGGCCAAAAAATAACCCGAGTAAGCGATTAAGGACCCCCCCCCCCCTCTCCGGTGAAAGGATAACGCACCCGGCACCCGGAAGCGTTATCCTGGCACCAGGAGGGGGTACACCAGATCCCACGGGGTATTCTTATTCTCATTACAATTCTAATTGGGATGCCACCCGAGGCGGGGCGCTGGAATTATTTATTTTCCTTCCATTTGCGCGGTGCTAATAATATCGCTCGGCGAAAACCCCCCCAAATAATTATTTAATTACGGCGCGGTGCTAATGATAACGCCGGGGGGGTCCTTAATTGCTTCTCGGGGTTAGCAGCATTGTCAAAAAAAGATCACGACCAATCGTCGCCAGACGATTCTTTTTACTAGAGCATTCCTCCTGTGTGGGGAACGTGCCCGACTGAACGTTCCGACCACGTCTCGTCCTCACTCCCCCGCGGCGCGCACTCGTGAAGAGGCCCACAAACACACAAATAAATGCACACAAATAAAAAGATTCCCCATCTTTTCCCATATTCTCCGAGTTTTTGTCTTCCCCACCACTTCCCATGTTTTCCCATATTTTCCTGGGGATCGACGATTCATTGTGTCTGTGTGTCTCTTCCCCTCCTGAACTCGGGAGATCCCGCGCTCGGTCGGCGGCGCGCCCCCGCGCGGGGAGGGCCCTCACACAGACAGTGAGGCCCTCCGTCGACCAGAGCAGACAAAGCAGCCAAGGCTACCCCAGCCAGGGTGCGCAAGAGCATCCAACAAACTCGAAGAACACAAGGACACCCTTAGGCGACGAGCCCAGGGGGGAAATGAGAAGGAGAAGGCCTTCTCAGAAGGCCGCGGGACTTCTTAGAAGTCCGGGGGGCTTCTGAGACGTTTCCTTGGCCTATTTCGAATACAGACAGAACTTCTCAGAAGCCCTCTCAGAAGTCCAGAAACTTCTCAGAAGCCTCGGAAGTCCCGCCCCTTCTCATTTCCCCCCCGCGCCCGCCACCGAACCCTCCCCGAGCCGACCTCGATCTCTTATGCCTCGGCCCGGCTGTGAGCACAAGCTGAGCGGCCTGGAGCATATGGGGTCTCTGCAGAGGGTTGTCCAAGCGCATGGCGCTGCTGCAGAACAGCGGCGTCGACCATTTGAAAAAGCGCACGTTCGCCAACGCAGGAACGTCGCGGCGCGGGCATGAACTGGACTGCGGCGGGAAGGAAAGCGGGACCAGCAGCGCGCAGGTCAGTAGGAAAACGGCCACGACCATGACGGCGGCGAGGGCGAAGGCGACGACGACTGCGATGGCGACCGCGACGACGGCGACGTCGATGGCGGCGACGTCGGCGATGGCGACGACGACGACGCCGGCGACGAAGAAGACCAATGGTCAGAACGCGCAATGGGCAAAGCGTGGCAACCCAGAAGAGCGGCGCAGCAAACTCTGGAAGAGGCGCCTCAGTGAAATTCCAGAAGGCGCATTTCCCCCTTGGTCGCCCCTGCCCCATGCCCCTGCGCAAGTCGTCCTCGGAGACAGGGCGCAGTGGTGCGAAAGGATCCGTTCCAGTACTTTGGCAGAAACGCCCGGACCCGTTCAGAGAGAACGGGACCCGCATGGGATCCGTAGCGGGTCCGCGCCCGGATCTGCAGCCCCCCACGCCCGAGGCGAGGTTGAGACTTCCTCCTCCTCCTCTTTTTCCTCCTCCTCGTCGTCGTCGCCCTCGTCCTCGTCCTCGTCCTCGTCCTCGTCCTCCTCCTCCTCCTCCTCCTCCTCCTCCTCCTCCTCTCACCCCTCCTCGCCTTCGCCTCCCCTCCCCGCATCGCCCAACCCGCGAGGCGGCCCTCTTTCAAAGCGCGACCACGGCGAGCATGGGCTCCAAACCGCTCCGCCGCGCGCGCACACGCGGGGAGGCGGACCGCAGGCGAGGGGGGGGGGAAGAGGAGGATCGGATAGGATAGCAACATGACGATTTCAATGAAAGAGAGCAACTACCCCCCAGGCTTCCGCCGCGCAGCCCGTTCAGCTGCGCTTAAAGGCTTGGGAACAACACCCCGATGAAATCGGTCAAGGTAGGACCGCCTCGTATCATTGAGGGAAACCGAACAAAGACACTCTTGCCTGAGCCCCGCTTGTAGGTTGGCCGAAAAGAAAAACCCGCAAGCCCCACAGATCCAGACCCCGAGTGGCTGGTGAAACAACAGACTATGAGATTCGTGAGCCCACCCCCCAGCTAAGTGCAGCTTGCTTCTTGGCCCCCTAGAGACTACAGAGTCGACGTGCTCTAAAGGTTCACAAGGGGAGTCTAACCACTCATGAAGGGTGGCCTCCGTGCCACTGCTGCGGCACGTGGTACACTTAAAACCACAATCACTAAGCGTGTGAGCAGTTTTAAACCTGGCCAGGACCGCGGGGGAGGGCGGCGGCGGGGCAGGGTCCGACGGGGCACGACCACCAGGAGCGACCGCAGAAATCTTCGCATCCTCACGCTCGGCGGCCGCGGCCTGGAGGGTGGCCCTGAGGAGCCTCCGCCTGATCAAAGCAACACGCCCCTCCACCTCAGCGATCCTAGAACGAACACTAACTGGCAACCTACACCTCTCAGCAGCCCCGAAGCGATGGCGTCAGCCACTTCACTACCTCGAAGCAACCACTCGGGGGGTTGTTTCTCGCACACATCCTTAGCAGTCCGGTGGGAGTTGACATGCAGCACGGCGATCTCGCTGGGGTCCCTGTGCTTAACCAATGCCCCGATCTCCGCCCACAGCCCAGTCATCTCACTCTTGCCTGGACTCAAGTACTGCTGAGCATACCATCCACGCACAACATTCTCATCATCAGAAATGTACACTGTCGTCGGGCCAGCTGACCACCTGATGGCGAGCTCCAAGCACCGCAGCTCCCCTCGCGGCACAGATTGAACTCGTCCTGTGAGCGGCCCAGCTATCTTGGGCCCGATGGTCATGGTGATCGGGTCGGTCATCACCACCAGGCCGAGGCCGACCCTCCTCAGCGCAGGAAACCGACTCTCTGGACCACCTGACGCATCACCAAAAATGAGCAAAGGTTGAGATAGAGAACCAATCCCTAGACACTCAGCTCCGATCTCGTCCTGGAACAAATCTACACCTGTCCAATCTTCTTGCGTAGCTGGCGCTGGGGCAGCAGTCATGTGCCGTGGGATCAAGCCTCGATACCACAAGCATGAGTCGCTGTCCCCTTGCGCCAGCGCAGCGGCCACCAGCTTGTCTGAGTCAGCATGCGCCTTGGGGTCCTTGCTGGCACTGCGTAGCCAGCCGCGATGCTTCATGTCCTCTGGCGCTTGCTTGCACCGCAGGCACAAGTTGGACTTGCAGATCCCCGCCTCGAACTTCCTTGACCGTGTCCAACACCCTCCAGTGCTGATCGTCAGCATGAGCTCCGCCAGCTGCTGGCCATGTGGCCCTGCGCGGAGCCTGGTGAGCAGACGCCGCAGAGAATCGCTGTCAGCTCCCAACTCCAAACCGGCCCCGTGATGCAACAAGGCTGCCTTTCGTCACTGCTGATGATCCAAACTCTGCCCAAAATCACACAGCAAGTCAGTTGTGTCAACATGCTGCTGGTCGATGCTGCTGTCTGGAAAAATCCAATCAACTGGCTCCAACCCGAACTCGTCAGGTCGACACCAATGTGATGGAGACTTGGGATCCCATCCAGAATTCACCAAATACGTAACTACTGCAGAAATTGGCCCATGGATATATCTGTTTCGTTCGTTGATATCTAGACCACGAACCTGCTGGACTACATCACTCCACACTCTGCGAACACCTGCTCGAATCTGCGGGTAATCAATCTATGTCCGTAACCATTGATTCAAACATAACTGTGGTAACCGAACACCTGGGTCCTGATGAGGGGCGCGAACATCGAGTAGCGTCTGAATACACCGTCCTCTCTGATGCGCCCCTGACACCGAACCTAACTGCCTCCGAAGTTGCTGCAGTCGCCAACCAAACGTGCCGTGAACATGATGAGCATATGTCGCAGCAGCTTGCGGCCCCGCAAACTCAATTTTCTTCGTCGTCTCATAGCTCTTGGAAGCGAAGGCATGGCGCCTCAGCTTCTTGTTGCAGGCTGTGGCTTTGAGAGTGCGAGTCCGTCGAAATGACCGTGCTACTCTGCGCCCAACTCCCAAAGCAACTCCGAGATAGTTCACCTGCAAAACCGCTTCTATATATATATATATATATATATATAATATATATATGTATATATATATATATATATATATATATATATATATATATATGAAGTGAGGGGGTGAGATCGAAGTGGAACGGAGAGCCCCCCTACCGGGAAATCGATGTCGGTTCCGTGTTCATGCGTGCCGTGCGTGCGGGCGAGGCGAAGCTGCGTGGGCGGGCGAGAGAAAATCTCCTGTGGCTGAGGCGCGGCCGGACCAAATGTCTCCCTTCCGGGCGGCCGGGGGCCCGCGGTGCCCCGCCGGTGTCCCGCTGGAGTCCCGTGTGGCTGAGGCGCGGCCGGACCAAATGTCTCCCTTCCGGGCGGCCGGGGGCCCGCGGTGTCCCGCCGGTGCCCCGTCGGTGCCCCGGTTATGGTGATGATATTGATGATGATGATGGTGATGATGATGACGATGTTCTGTTCTGTTTTGATGATCAATAGAGATCGGTAGTGATATCGATTGTGAGATCGAACGCGAGATCGAATGTCCGATCGCTTGTGAGATCGATTGTGAGATCGATTGTGATACCGAATGTGAGATCGATAATGAGATCGATAGTGAGATCGATTGTGAGACCGAATGGGATATCGACTGTCAGATCGATTGTGATATCGAAAGTGAGATCGATAGTGAGACCGAATGTGAGATCGATTGTGGAGTAGATTGTGAGATCGATAATGAGATCGATTGTGAAATCGATCGATTGAGTTAGTAGTGAAATTACTATCGGTAATGAGATCGGTAGTGAGATCGATAGTGAGATCGACGATGAGACCGAATGTGAGATCGATTGTGAGTTCGGTTGTGATATCGATAGTGAGATCGATAGTGAGATCGTTACTGAGATCGAAAGTGAGTTCGGTAGAGAGATCGATAGTGAGGCCGAATGCGAGATCGATTGTGAGATCGATTGTGATATCGATAGTGAGATCGATAGTGGGACCGAATGTGAGATCGATAGTGAGTTTGATAGTGAGATCGATAGTCAGATCGAATGCGAGATCGATTGTGATATAGATTGTCAGATCAATAGCGAGACCGAATGTGAGATCGATTGTGGAATCGATTATGAGATTGATTGTGAGATCGATAGTCAGATCGATTGTGAGATCCATCGATTGAGATCGATTGTGAGATCGGTAGTAAGTTCGATAGTGAGATCAATCGAGTGCGACGTCGGTCCCTCCCCCCCCCCCCCCCCCCCCTCACCTCCTTATCACCCGAAGGGTGGTCTATGCGGTATATATAGATGTATATATTATATATTCCATGTGTCCGCAAAACTTTGGACATGTGCTTACTGTCGTTCATTGTGTCACCAAGAATCACGCTCTTAGGTGCCGGCTGGATGCCAGCTCCAACAACCTGATCTCGAACAGGGATAACTCCTGAGACGATAGACTTGCGCACTGCGGCCCGAGAACCTTCATGCCCAATATACAAGTCACCCACCCATACACGCTGGGAAGATGCCACCCGCGCCGCGCACAGCCTATCGAGGACGAAGTGGGCGAGGCACCTCCCGAACCGCACTCCATTCCTCAATCCTTGAATGATGCTCCCGGCGGGCTGAAAAGGCGCTACACGTGCCCCACATTGCGCCGAGATTCTCGGCGCCGCGCAGAGTTGGACTTCCAGCGGCAACACGGCGCCAGGGAACCCCAGTGGCATAGCCGCGTCACAAAGCTTGCCCCGCCTGATCATATCCTAAAAGCATGTGAAGTCTAACAATGCGCACCCATTGGAAACACCCAGTTTGACACACAACTCTTGATCGACTGCCTTCAAAAAGGCTTCCTGCAACGCCGAAATGCCTGCTGCCGCCGCGCCCCACTCCGTGGCCGTGTCGATAGACCAGCACTGGGTGCGGGGCCCCCGAATGAGGGTGTACAAACGGCAGACAATCGGCAACAGCCCTATGATTCGGCCCCACCTGCCTTCTGGGGGAGAAGGCGCCCCAAAATACAAAGCAATTGAGTCGGCCATGTACCCGCGTCTTCAACCATTTTGAGAATACCTGCAAGAGCTTCGTGACCTTCTGGCGGCAACCTTTGAATATCCATTGGCGTCAGTTGATCCACTCCAAGTCCTGCTTTAGCTCTCATGCGGGCAGCCGCCGCCCTTACCTCGTCGCCGTCAATGGGAGCTAGCCCTTGCATGCGAGCCCACTCCCTCACGCTGGCAAACGCGGTGCAGATCTCGTCGATGCTGCATTCGGGGTCGTACCATAAAGCGTGCCACTTAGTTGCGTCGGCATCAATCACGTCCTTCGGATGAAAAAGGTAATCACCATTGTGAAATAATTCGTCTTGAACCGTCGGCGGATCTTTGATGCTCTTGCGCAGCGCCCCAGTCGCCTCCGAAGACGAAATCCATTCTTTAAGCTCTGAAAGTGAATGTCGAAGAGCTTTGCCGGCGGCATGCTTCGCAGCGCGCTGCGCAATCTGCAAGAAGCTGTCGCAACTTCTCCCAGCGAAGGGGGAATTGCTGCTCAAGAAGGTCACCCAATGCTCCCAGTCCCCGCAATCGTTGAACGGAAGCGCTGTGCGAGCTCCCTCAGGGTAATCGCTGCCAGGCCTGATGCCAAGTTCACGAATATATAAAAGCTGACGGGCTCCATTACCTCTTTCCCGATGCCTCGATACTTTCGCCGAGACCTGAACTACTCGCGACCGCCAGTTGGCCACCTTGTCTCGTAGAGGAACCTCGCGGAAGGTGGCCGCCTGCTGCGCGCGCTGCTCACGAAGATGCGGGTCAGCAGCGCGTGAAACTGAACTAAGAGGTAGACCGTGATGACTGGATATCGCGGCTTCCAAAATGGAAACCCATCCAGCGCACAGTGCCGACGCGCGATGAACGTGCGGCCTTGCAACTCGCACCGCCAGCGAATCATGAATAGCAGACCAATGTGCGTAGACTCCATTGCTTTGGGGCCGAATGAAACTGGAGCCGACACGAGTTTGAGCCCAAACCCAACAGTCCGATGACACTTGAAACTCAGGGTTCCTGGGCGACGATTCGACAGCAACAGGTCCCATATTATCGGAGGCGGCCCCTACCTGAACACCAGAATCAACCAAGCTGCCGCTGGTGGGAGGCTCTGAAAGGGGCTCGGGCGCAGACTCGTCACTCTTATGGGGCGGACTTGGGTCGGCAGCGGCCACTGAAAGATTGGGAGGTGCTTTAGAAAAATACCACCGAATTCGGAAAGCGAACCAACGGGCGCCGAGGAACTACTGGCGAAACCGGATGCTCCAGAGGCTTCCGCGACCCCCGAAACTTCCGCAAACGCCGGCTTAAAGTAAGTTTCGTCGGCCCACGGGCCCTCTTCCTCTTCGCCTTCGACGGGAACAAAGGCCTCAGAGACAACAGGCTCAGGGAATTTATCGCGCTCATCGCCCCCATCGGGGCCCTGAAACAAAATCGCCGACGAGCTCGAGCGATTCGTCGACCAGTTTTTCCTTGGCCAGGGCAGCCCTGACCGAACGATCGGCTTACACTTTACTACTCTTGGAGCCTGGTGTCGGCAGCGTGCCAGGCCGACTCACCTGCGGAAGCTTGCTTGCAACAGTGAGCGAGCGCGTCAAAAGCGGTTGACAACTGTGCCTCAACTTCAAACGTAATCCACAGCGCGGCCCCCATGGGACATTGTGATCGGCGCGTAGGTCGACGACGAAACTCTCAGCTCCTGGACCTGTGATGAGGTAATCGATGTGTGATGCGCCCTGAGCCGTCGTACAAGTAAACTCGTCCTCTGACCTCCGAATCCCCCCATGAATCCTAGAGAGAAAACTGGACTTCTGAAGCACCTCCGCGGGCATGTCGAAGTTCCCTTTGCGTATCCATGGCAACTGTAGCGCTCGAAGAAATCCTGGTGGGTGGGTGGCTGATCGCATACCAATCGAGGGATGTCCATATACCAGCACGAGCACCACCGAGTACGACTGGAAATGCACGACCACGGGCAAAAATCCGTCATATGCGGAATGACCATCTGCACATAAGTCGGGTACATCCTCCGCTGAGACCGGGAAGCGATGCACCTGGAGGTGCTGCCGATACAAAAGGACCTCACCTCCTTCGTTGGCGCGGTCGCGCTTGGCCTCAGTGTTGCCGAGACCTGTGCTCCTCGCCAGATTGTAAACGTGCTTGGGCTTAAGTGAACGGAATTTAGTGGCCCACGATTTGCTCAAATAGTCTCCGATGTGAGTTTCAACTGGCCCAAAAAAGTCAATTGAATTATCCGACGTGTCCGACACCAGCGACTGGATATGCCCCCATGCTTTCTTTCCCAGACAAGTACAGTTCGAGAAAAAGAGCGCACTGCAATCTCCAGTGCCACTGCCATCATCTGAATGCACTGCGCCAGCTGACACTGTGCCACACCCTTGCGACGTACTCGCACCCGTGGACTGACCAGTAGTCGACACTGCCGCCGATGTTGAAGAGGCCGAAGACGTGACGGCACTCTCTGCGAAGCCGCCTCCCGAGTTGAGGCAGCTGACAGACGCGGCGCCTCCGCCCGAAGGGCTAGGCGCCGCGAGCGAATTTCACGACGCGGCCGCAGCGGCAGTCGCTGCCGCCATCTGCATCGCCGCGTCGGCCCCCGCGAGCTTGGCGTCGCTGAGCTGCTTAGCCCTGGCCGCCAGAGCCTCGTCCGAGAAGCCGCCGCTGCTGCCTGAGCCGTCGCTGCCGCGGGCTGCTGGCGGCGCCGCGCCCGCGGCCGCCGTGGGCTCGGTGCCCTCAGCCGCCGCCTGCCCAGCGCTGCCCGCGCCGCCTGCAACAGCGCCGTCGCTCGTCCTCCTCTTCTGCATCCTGTCCTGGATGGCCGCCTTCATGGCCTTGGTCCGCGCGACCCAGTCCTTCACCTCAGACGACCTCGTAGCCATGGCGGGCTGCACCTCGCGCAGCTGCTTCTCCAGCTCCGCAAACTCCTTCTGCTCGCTCTCCTCGCACTCCAGCTCCTTGGTGGACGCGAAGAAGGCCTCGTCGACCTCCATGCGGAAGCACTCCCCGTTGGAAGCCTTGTCGTCACCCGCCTTACCCTCACCATGCCCCTGCACCTGCAAGCCAGAGGCGTTGGCGAGGGCTTTGATGGCCACCTGCTTGTTGAACTCCGCCTGGGCCAAGATGCGAGCACACTCGGTCTCGCGTGCCTCAGCCTTAGCCAAAGCTGCCCTGCATCGAATCAATTGCTCCACTGCCTGGGTGTGCTTCGCCTCTGCGTCCTTCCACGCGCCTGAGGCCTTGCGCACTGCCTCGTCCGCTGTCACCTGCGTCTCTGCGGGCTTCTGCGAGGCGAGGACCGCTTACTGGCTCTCCAGGACGCGCTTGACCATCGGGTCGCTGGTGGCCGCGATGGTCTGGCTGAGCAAGGCTAGAACTCCTCCACCAGGATCAGCTGGCTGCCCATCTTTCTTGTCCTTGCCTTTGTTCTTCGGGCCTGGCTGGACAAGAGCGACATCGGTGAGCGGTGACTGACCATCACCCTTGCTCTTTGGCTTGTACAATTTCACTGGCCTCCCGCACTTCCTGCAGACTCCTCCTTCCTGAAGTAGTACATAGTTCCACTGGTGCGTGTGGCACCCGACGCACGTGTTCCAGAGACGGCGCCCTGCAGGGGAGGAGGAGGAGGAGGAGGAGGAGGAGGAGGAGGAGGAGGAGGAGGAGGAGGAGGAGGAGGAAGGAGGAGGAATAGGAGGAGGAGGAGGAAGGAGGAAAACGAGGACGAGGAGGAGAAGGAGGAGGAGGAGGAATAATCGAGGAGGAAGATCGATGACGAAGGGGGGGGGAAGAGGGGTCGGCGACATGGGGGGGGGCAGGGAGGGACGAGAAAAAACCTTCGCGCCGCCGTGACAAAAATCAGGACGGGAAGGCTCTGGCAGCTTCTCTGCCTCCGCGGGCCCTCGCACAGGTGTCCTAGGTGCCGGAACATCACGGTGACGAGAGGTGATTTGAGTACGCTTTCGCCAATAGCGCATCAGCGCGGAGTAATTCGGAGTAGAAATACTCAAAATACCCCGCGCGTGGGGCGCATCCCGCTGATAACTCGTAGGGTGTGGCGCGAAGGAGTTTCCGATCTGGCTTTGGGGCCACAGAATTAAGAGAATTAGGCGGATCGGGAACTTCTGCGCCGAATGACGCGTCATAATGTCATGCTAGAAATATTTGCAAGGATCGGAACTATCATCATCATGGCAAATTGAAGAAATGTTTGTCACGGCTGTGTGTCGCGTTCCCCGGGGAAGGGGCGCGGTACCTTTCGGAGCTCACGCCGTCCACAAAAACACTACGTCAGTACGCGGTACGGATGAAAAGGGCCTTGGAGGGCCATGCTGGCGTTTTCGGACCTGGCTAGCCAACGAAAGTCGCCAAGGATAGGCCGACGGGGCAAGGAGACAAGGGTAGCCTTTGAAAACTGTTCATCCTTACCATGCGACTTGACTGTAGGAAGCCAGGACGAGGACAAATTCAGGTGAAGATCAATTGCGAATCTATTGCGAATCTCTGAGATCTGGTCAGCAGCTCTGGAGGATGGATCGGGCGCCGCGGCCTTCTGAGAGCGTTCTGGAACGCTCTGGAACGGATTTATCCTCGTCCTGACCCCTGCCGAGGATATCTCAGCTCTCTACTGTTTTCGCGGACGGCTCCGACCGAACTTGGAGAACGAGTCCGCGCGTCCGTATCCTCAGGCCGCGAGTAGGACTGGACCCTTGCCGAGTGGTTCAGTCGCGAAGATGCGGGGGAGTCTTAACCTGGACCCCCGCGTGCACAGTCAAAACTGATAGCAAGGATGCGCGATGAGGATGCAAGCCAATTGGACGCCCGCGTCGAAGTGTTTTCGAGAGGGGCTGGCCATCGACGGGGGCTAAGGACGGACCGAGGAGGCAAGGATGCAGCGGTGCCATTGGGAAGGTGGCCCGTCCTTACCCTGGTTACCCTCGTATTCGGCTGCGGACCCCTGCGTCGCCGTGTGACCTCCCCGTCTGCTTGAGGATGGGGGGGGGGGGCGCAGGAAAAGGGGGGGCCCCCCCTGCCCTCGCCCTCAAGATTCCCGGGCCGCGCTTCTGCTGGAGGCCCCCGGGGCGCCGAAGCCCAGGAGAAACGCTGTCAGGCGCGACTGCTCTTCTGCGGGCCCTCAGAGTGTGCACCGCCACCACCGCCACCTCCACCCCTGCTCCCTCCTCTCCCCTCCTCTTCCTCCCCTTTCCCCACCCCGCCGCCACCACCTCCATCGCGCCTCCCCCCCCTTCCTCTCCTCTCCCCTGGGAAGGGCAGGAGGAGGAAGAGGGGGATGAGGAGGATGAGGAGGGGAAGGGGGGAAGGAGGAGGAGGAGGAGGAGAAGAAGGAGAAGGAGGAGGAGGAGGAAGGAGGAGGAGGAGGAGGAGGAGGAGGAGGAGGAGGGGGAGGGGGAGGGGGAGGGGGAGGAGGAGGAGGAGAAGGAGGAGGACGACGACGAGGAGGAGGAGAGGAGAATTCTCCTCCCCCCCCTCCTCCTCCTCCCCCACCTTAAGGTGGAGGAGGAGGAGGAGTAGGGGGAGCAGGAGCGCGGCGCCTCGCGCGAGTCTCCCGAGCGGCCGCGGGGGCGGCCGACGAGCGACAGCGCGGCGCCCTCACGCCGCGATGGCGGAGAGGGCAAGGCCGAAGACAATGTGGAACAAGACCCACTCGCAGAGGAAGAGGGCCAGGGGCGCGTCGACGTAGGCCAACGCGCCGCCGACGAAGCAGGCGCCGCCGCCGAAGAAGACGCCGTGCCACCAGCCAGCCACGGGACGGCAGCGAATCACGACATGATCGATCATCGCGCCGCGTGGCAGCGAGAGGGGCCACCCTGCGGGAGCAGCGCCACTGGGGTGCGGCGGGCACGAGGCGCCAGTCCCTTCTCGACTCGCCTGATCGCATCTTGCTGGTTGCGGCGCGTGGACTCGTTAGGCGAGAGCCCTTCGCACCTCAAACCAAGCTTTCTCACTGCGCGGACATCACCCGCAGCACAATGGGAACCGCAGCGTCTACAACAGTAGACATCGTTGCCCCTGAACACGTCGTGCCCAAACGCGGCGAAGGCGCAACCAACCTCCTCGGCCAGGGCAGGTGGCACCAGGGCCGCGGGAGCCAAGGGCTGCGAGCTCCCTTCGAGCGCCAAGGCCGCGCCGATGGCCATGCCAGCCTTTTGGTCGCTGCAGAGGACCCAACCCTCGCCGAAGGCGCGGAAGTACTCGGCGTTGAGAGCACTGGCAACACGCGAAGGCCGACAAACACGATGAGAGCCAGTTTGCAGCGAATTGAGGGAGGAGCCTGTTGTGGCCGTGGCTCCGCACTGGGTACATCGGAACCGCCCGAGGCTGGCACAGTAAGCCAGGACATGCTCCGTGCTACGTGCCACCACAATGGCCCTGGCCTGCTCGCAAGGTGGCCTGGGGACCTCCACGTCGCATCCCCATTGTTCGCGAGCCACCACCTGCAGTGCCGCCCACGAAATGAACTGCAGGACCTTGCGGTGCTGTTTCAGCGCAGCAGTTACCGCCTCGGCAACCGACCCAGCCAGTGCGTGAGAGGCCGCACCGCAGCGCGCGAAGTAGTCTGCCCAGCCGTTGCCAAGCCAGTCGCGCAGCTCCTGCGGTTCTGTGCCCACAAGCTCCTCCAAGGGCCTGTGCGCAACGTCCATCGGAACTCGGGAGGGTCACGCAGAGTGCGTCTGCGACTGGCCCGTCACGCTCTAGCATGGTTGGCACGACCCTGCTCGAGCTCGGGGCACCAGCGCTCTCCTTCCTGGGCGAGCGCAAGCAGATCAGTAACGAAGCACTGGTGGTCCCGGAAAGCGTCGAGCCCCTCACTGATCGCGTACCTTTCAGCGCGGCCAACAGTCTGCACCAAGTACGGGAGGGGCCCGAACCGCGCCCTAACTGGGAGCCAAGAGTAAGGATCAAGCTGTCATGCCTCCGCGTGTCTGCGCGTGGCAGATCGGCGGGAGGCTCGGGTATGCCACAGACGAGGTAGGACTGCTCGAAATTCGGCGTGCCTGATCCAAGACCCGCTTGGATAAGTTGGTCGCGCACCTCAGCCAGCACTTGGGGGAGGTGGAAAATACCACGGCATGATGCACCAGGCGCCGAGGCTGGAGCCGCCGCCGCAGGGGACAACAGGTCACTCCGTTCCGACGCAGCCGGTGGCGTGCAGAGGACACTCTGCGCGTCTGGCCGCACCACCTCCTGATGGCCGTCGTACCCATCGGGTGGCCCAAGGTCGACCTCTTCGTCAACATCTTGCCCGACGCCAGGAAAGAAGTCGTCCTCGGCCCCCATGGTGCTGTGGTGCTGGGCGCATGTGTAGGACGGTGGGGTCAGGTCGGCCCGACTCAGGAGGTGGTCGTGATCCTGCTGGCGCAGGTCGCCTAGAATCTGCTGTATTTCAGGGGTCCGTGGACATGGTCCATGGCCTTGGACATGGTCCGCCGGCTCCTGCTCCATGGGTCGCATTTCCCCTTCGGGGGGGGGGGGGGGGGGCTGGCCAGCAGCGCGGGACATTCCAGGAAGACATGGCCCCGCCCGCCCTCTCAGAACCGCCCCCCGCCTCCCCGCCCGCCGCCCTGGCCGGCCAGGACCTCGCGGCGTGCCCGGCCCTGGCGACACGGGGCGCCTCCAGGAGGCCCAACAAGGGCAGGAACCGCAGGAGGGCTCAGCGCTACACGAGGTGCGCTACCTTCATCGCGGGCGACAGTTGACTAGACTAGACTAGACTAGTACATTGGGAGGATGTCATCTGAGCTGTTCTTGCCTCCGATTCTGGGGGGCGGAGGAGGTCGCTCGACCGCGCCTGCCAGAGGGCGCAAGGAGGCGGCAACGATGGCCGAGCAGACCGCCTCCTGAGCCTGCTGCTGCTGGCTCTGGCGGACGGCCCGCGCAAACGCTTCTGCTGCTGGACCAGTAGCTGCCTCCTGCAGCAGTGGCATGGGCTGCGCCACCTCCCGCGGGGCATGCTCGGCCGAAGCGACCAGATGTCCGTCGAGAGGTGAATGGCCGCTCATCCCTCCCACCCTGCCCTGGCTATTCCCTCAGTCAGGGAGCGCGCCAGGAGGAGGAGGAGGAGGAGGAGGAGGAGGAGGAGGAGGAGGAGGAGGAGGAGGAGGAGGAGGAGGAGAGGAGGAGGAGGAGGGAGGAGGAGGAGGAGGAGGAGGGGAAGGAGGAGGAGGAGGAGGAGGAGGAGGAGGAGAAAAGGATGGAGGACGCCTGCTGTCACGTTTTGCGCCGTCGCTGCCGCTGCCGCGGCGGCGGTCTCTCGCCGTGCTTTGCCTCTCTCGGTGTGCTGCGGGGGGCACGGCGCCTTCGGGCGGGCAGCGCCTTCCGACTGACGCGAGGAGGAGGAGGAGGAGGAGGAGGAGGAGGACGGCAAGGAGGTCTGGAGAGGGGGGCGGGGGCGAGGAGGCACTGATGCGAGGAGGGCGGCCCCTCAGGCGGCCCCGCTGACGCGCCGGACGCCCTGGTCTCGGTCTGTAAATCCAAACTCCCTCCTCCTCCTCGTCCTCCTCCTCCTTCTCCTCCTACACCTTACCCTGCACCCTCCTACTCCTGATCCTCCCTCTCTTCATCCTCCCCCTCTTCCTTCTCCTCCCCGTCCTCCTCCTCCCCCTCCCTCCTCCTCCTCGTCCTCCTCCTCCAGCTGCTGGGAAAGCGTTGGAGAATGGAAGAGAATGGACTAGGGAGGAGCGAAGAGGGATAACTCAGTGGAGGGGATGGGCGAAGAGCAGGAGGACGGACGAAGAAGAAGACTGATGATGATGAGCATGATGATGATGAGGATGATGATGATGAGGATGATGGTGAATGTTGATGCTGATGCTGATGGTGATGCTGTTGATGATGATGCTGACAACGATGATGATGATGATGATGATGATGATGATGATGATGATGATGATGATGCTTGTGATGATGATGATGATGATGATGATGATGATGATGATGATGATGATAATGATGATGATGGTGATGATGATGATGATGATGATGATGATGGTTAGGATGATGATGATGCTGCTGATGACGATGCTGATTATGATGCTGTTGCTGCTGATGGTGATTGTGATGATGAGGAGGGGGAAGAAAAGAGATAAAGGCTGGAGAGAACAATCGTAAACCGATATCGCTACTCCCCGGACTTCTCCCGAGGTTCGGTCTGAACTGGGCCTCGGGGAGAAGCCAGCCGCAGCGACGAGGGGCATGGGCAGCGGCATCGGTATCGCTCCCTCCCCTGAAGCACCAGGAAGGGACGAGGGAGGTACAGTGGAGGCCAGTCCACAAGAAACCTGCCACGCCACAAGAAACCCAACCCTGAGACACCAGGACGTCCATAGATTTCTGGTGTGGGATCTTCACGCCCCCCATCGAAAAAACACCTGGGGCACCCTGGAGGCAAGCAGGGTGTCTCTTGGCACGGGCCTCCACTGTATGGTGAGCGTTCTCTTGTTCGGCGTTTCGAACGAACGAACGAACGAACGAACCACCACATCGGACAGCTGTTCGGGCCTGCTCAGACCAGGTGGGTGAGGCCATGGCCTCCTGTAAACATAGAGACATGCACAGGAACTGCGAGACACACAATAAATGATTCTGTGCAACACACAAAAGTTATGACGGAGGAGGAGAGGAGGAGGAAGTCCTGGTTGTGAATGTCGGCGACGTGCTGATGTATTTGTGTTCGAGTGTCGACCACGTGGTGGTGTCTTGAGCTGAGCGAACCCAAGTGAGGTCGTTCGGCTTGCCCTGCTCGTTGGTTGGTGCGGGCGCTGGGTGCAGGTCGGGTCGGTGTTCTTGAAGGAAGCTGATGAGGTCGTCGTCCCAGCGCTTGCGCTGGCCGCCGTGGTGTCTCCGGCCACGTTGCCGTGAGTTCTCTCCTGGTTGCCAGTGCAGTGCACGCCACGTCCATCTGGTGGGCTCGTGTTTGGCTACCTTGGATGCCATGCGCCACGACCTCTGTCTGCGAATCGTCTCCCAGTTTTCGATGTGGTGGTGCTGCATGAGCTGTTCTGCGCGCCGCGTGGCTCGCTGGATGTAGTCGACCCACGGCTCTATCGCGTCCTCGTCATTGTTGTTGTCGTTGCTCTCGCTGTGTCGGTCGGTCGTGTCTTGTTGGGGCGCGTTGCTCTCTGCGTCGTCGCTGCTGTTGGTTTCTTGGTCAGGTGCTTGAGTGGTCGTGCGGTCGTCCGCGTGTCCTTGGGTGCTGCTCGTCGGGGTCGTTTGGCGGGTAGCGCGTCGCCTTGGTGTCCTGATGATCATGCGGAGCATGCGTCGTTGTGTTCGCCGCAGGTGTTGCTGGAGAGGTTCCGTGAGCGTCCATGTCTCTGCTCCGTAGAGTGCTGCGGGTGTTACGGTCCGGCTGAAAAGTCGAAGTCGGTGTGCCAGTGGGTAGTGTTTGCTTGTCAGCTCCTGTTTGTGCGAAGTGAACGTTGCCCATGCTGCCCTCGTACGGTGGTGGATTTCAGTCTCCATCGCGTCGTGAAAGCTGATGAGCTGACCTAAATACTTGATGCTGCCATCGTGGGGAAGGATGTCGATGTCCATGCCCTGAATGTGTACTGTGCGCGAGCTTGCCCTGCCAGTCCGTCTGGTCTGGTTGCTGAGTATTTTGGTTTTGGAAGTGTGCAACTCAAGTCCGTGAGGTCGCACTGCGCGCACGATGTCGTCGAGCATCGCGGTGAGGCGCGGTAGAGTTTGGCTAGTCAGGAGCACGTCGTCGGCGAAGCGGAGGTTAGTGAGCGTGGAGGTGGTAATGAATCCTAGCTGCACTCCCTTGCCCTTCTTCTGCCAGTCGGTGATTAGTGGTGCAAGACTGTGCTGTAGCAAAGCGTTGAAAAGCAAGGAACTGAGCGGGTCGCCCTGCTTCGTTCCCCGGAGGAGACTGAAGGACTTGCTGCTGACGTCAGTCCTGACCGTGGCCGTCTGCCCCTCGTACAGCTGTTGGAGTAGTGAGATGTATCCTCGTTGGACGCCCTGCGCCTCCAGCGCTGCCCACATGCTATTGTGCTCGACGGTGTCAAAAGCTTTTTTGAAGTCTAGCGCCGCTACCCACAAGTTCTGGTTCCATTCGTGCGCGCGCTCACGGAGAATATGGAAAGCGAATAAGTGGTCGGTGGTTGAGTGTCCTGGCCTGAAGCCGGCCTGGTCTGCAGTTTGTCGGGAGTCGAGTTTTGGTTGGAGTCGGTTGTAGAGAAGTCTGCTGAAAAGCTTGTAAAGCAATGGTATTGTGCATATGGGCCGATAGTTTTGCGGAAGCGTTAGATCCCCACTCTTGGGAATGACCGTGACGACAGTGCTCTTCCAGCTGGTCGGCGGCGGAGCGTCGGACTGGATGATCGCGTTGTAGAGGTGGAGAAGTGCGCCGTGCAATTCTTCCGTGCCGTCCTTCAACATTTCTGCTCGTAGGCCTTTGGTGTCTGGAGCCTTACCAAGCCGGAGCCCTCTAATCGCCTTTCCCAACTCTTCGCCAGTGAAGGGTGGAAGGTCGTCGCTGCGTCGCTCTCGTTGCGTCGGCTTGGCCGTCGTGTCGTATAGCTGCTCGTAAAACTCCGCGAATATGTCTGCGATTTCTTGCCGGGCCGTGCGTTTTGAGCCGCCTTTGTCTGTCATGTGAGTGATGAGATTCCGCTTTCTGCGTGTCTTGATGCGCGGGATACTTTTGAGGTCTCTGAACTGTTCGAGCACGCTTCCTATGTGGGCCCGTCGTGTCCGCCGCTTCTGCGCGCGGATCTCCTGCTGTATCAGTTTGCTCAGTTGTTTGCGGGTGCGGTGGTCGTTGTTTGGTGTCTGGTGTCGCTGTGCGATGAGAGGGCGTAGACGTTCTGCTCCTCTGTCTGGTTGTCGGTCTGGTCGTGGTGCTCCAGCGCTGCTAACGGCGGCGGCGTCGATGAGAACTTGCTGGATGTGCTCGTCCAGGGATTGTGGGTCGATTGGTAGTTCGTCTGGTTTCAGTCGTCGTCTTTGGTGGTCGTGGTAGACGTTCACACTGATGATCTTGCCGGTGGAGGCGTTGGGTGGTGCATGTCTGCGCTGCCGTTGGTCGTCGTCTCGTCGCGGTGGTTTTGTTACCATTGCTTCTGGTATCTTCAACTCAGTGACGACAGCCTTGTGGTCGGATCCCACGTCGGTCACGTTGTTGGCCTCGGCATTAGTACAATGTTTGAAGAGCTTGCGGTTGAGTAAGATGTAGTCGAGCTGTTTCTGCTTGTCGCCGCTGATGTAAGTGATCTGCTTATGTATAGGCTTTCGGAAAAACGTACTGGCAAGCACAAGCCCTTCTTGGGCAGCCCAGTGTCGCAACCACGTACCCCTCGAGTTTTCGATTCCATATCCGTGGCGGCCGACACACCTGGAAGTGATGAGGTCGTCGTCGTCGTCGTCGCCATCTACTGATATACGGGATTCCCCAACCTGCGCGTTGAAGTCGCCAGCGAGTATAATATGACGTCGTGCTTTGGTGTTCTCTCTGTGAATCTCGTGGATCGCGTCGTACATGCGCTGAATGTGCGGGTCGCTGTACCCAGAGTGTGGAAACTATGCGGCCACCAATTGCAATTTCAACCGCCCTCTTTTCAACAGCATCGTGGCGAGTCTTGGCGAGTGGGCTTCAAATCTCTGTATGCTCTTTCCCCAACGCTTGTGTATAAGAATAGCAACTCCGTGGCACGCCTGGTCATTGCCAGATCCAGCAAACGTATGCCCTTCCACGGTTGTCCATAGTTCCGTCGTAGTCGTCCTCCATGTCTCGTTGATGAGCACAAAATCCCAATGGCAGTTGTCGAGCTCTGCGATGAGTTCGCTGACCCGGTCGTCTGTCGTAAGTGCCCGGGCATTTTTGTGAATAACCGTTATGAATATGTGCTGTTGGTGCTCGTCAGTGGTCGGTGTCATTTTCGTTGGTGCTGCTGGTTGGTCGTGGTCGGCGCTGGTCTGGATTGTTTGGTGTTGGCTTGTCGCTGCTAGTCGGCTGTCTTGTTGTTGGGTGAGTGTGGTCTGCGGTTGATTGGGTGTGTGTTGCTGGTGGTGCTGGTCTGGAGTCGGTTGCGTTGTTGTTTGCTCGTCGTTGTTGGTCAGAGCTGGATGGTGTGAACTTGCTGGTGTTAGTCGGTGCCACTGCTGGCGCTGGTGGTCGGTGCTGGTCGGTGGTGGTGGTTTGGTCAAGTGTTGCTGGTATTGTTGGTCGGTGGTCAGTGTTGTTGGTTGTGCTGGTTGGCTGAGGTCGAGGTTTGCTGTGTGTGGTTGCTCGTGGTAGTCGGTCGCTGCTGGTCGATGGTGCTGCTGCTGGTTGTGGGGGTCAGTGCTATTCGGCAGTGGATGGCGCTGGTGGTCGGTGCTGGTCGGTGGTGGTGGTTTGGTTAAGTGTTGCTGGTATTGTTGGTCGGTGGTCAGTGTTGTTGGTTGTGCTGGTTGGCTGCGGTCGAGGTTTGCTGTGTGTGGTTGCTCGTGGTAGTCAGTCACTGCTGGTCGATGGTGTTGCTGCTGGTTGTGGCGGTCAGTGCTATTCGGCAGCGGATGGCGCTGGTGGTCGGTGCTGGTCGGTGGTGGTGGTTTGGTTAAGTGTTGCTGGTATTGTTGTTCGGCGTTTCGACATTGGGCGGAAGGGGGGAGAGGAGAGGGGTATCTGGCTCCGGACCTCTGCTTACTGCGACTGTTTGCAGCAGTCCGTCCAATGGGGGAGACTCCACCTGCTCGAAACAGGCGCCAGAAGCAGCCAAGATCTACTCCATGGGGGGATGGGGGGAGGGGGGAGTGCGAGGGCCCGCGCCGACCGGCAAAGCACCGAATCAAAAAAAAAAACATCACATGGCTGCTGGCCCAGTGGCTTCTGGCTGCCCGCCCCCTCGGGGCCTGCTCCAGGTCGGCACGCAGGTGCTCCGCGTCCTCCAGGCCCACAGACCCGCACGGCCCCCGCCCCCCCCCCCCTCCGAAAGAGGGGCGTGGGGCGCGGGCCCGTCCCGGCTGGACGCGCGGCGGGTCCCCGACCAAGGCGACGGGCCTGTTTTCCACCACCACCACCATGAGTTGAAGGAGGGCAGGAGGTGCAGGAGGAGGAGGGGGAGGAGGGGGAGGAGGAGGAGGAGGAGGAGGGAGGAGGAGGAGGAGGAGGGAGGAGGAGGAGGAGGAGGAGGAGGAGGAGGGGGGGAGGGGGAGGAGGGGGAGGAGGAGGAGGAGGAGGAGGAGGAGGACCCGCCCCCCCTCCTACTTCTGGTGGTGGCGGTGGAGAACAGGCCCACCAAAGGCCGGCCCACGGCCGCCCAAGGCAGACCAGTGGTCTCGAGGGCCCCAAAGGGCGCTGGACGGCCCGCGCGATCGAGGCGGACCGATGGAACCGGTAGGATGGATCGATCGAGTCGGACTGGCAGGAGGCCCTGTTGGCAAGACCCTGAGGAACGCACGGAAAGATCCTCCCCGCCTCCCACCTCCCTCCGCCTCGATCCCCCCCCATCCCCCTCCTCGGCTCCCCACACAGGGGTGCGGGAGCCCCTGGCACAAGAGTGCCATGGGCCAGCCCAGAAACTGAGGTTCTACGGGAGCGTCGCCGAACGAGTTTACAGTGGGGGCCGGTCCACAAGAAACCTGCCACAAGAAACCCAAACCTGAGACCCAAGGACGTCCATTGACTCTTGGTGTGGGAGCGCCACGCTTTCCATCGCAAAACCATCCAAAACTCACACAAAAAAAGCAGGGCGCCCTGGAGGCGAGCAGGGTGTTTCTTGGCATGGGCCTCCACTGGGCGCTCTCAGACGTCGGGGATGTCGCGAAGGCGAAGCTTCGAGCAGTCGGGGCTCCGCGAGGGGGGGGGGGAGGCGGGCGCGAAGCGGCAGGGGACCGCAGACGCTGAAGTTCTGCGGCTGAGGTCGCAGAGCGGGGCTCGGCGCCGGGAGGCTCGAGCTGTCGCGTTGGCCAGAGCGACCCGCCGCCCGTCCTTGAAGCGGTTCCAGCGAAGAACGCGACGGTGCGCGGCGCTGCTGCGAGAGCCACATCTTGAGCACGGCACGCCGTCCGTCCTCGAAACGGCTGCAGGGTTCGAGCCCCAGGATCACAGTGTGTAGGGAAGTCTCGGGCGAAACGCCCAGCCCGCCCCACCAGCACGTCTGGGGGGTGCGACAGGGAGAAGCCGTGTACACGGAAGAGGGGTGGAGGAGCACGGGGCGGAGCACAGGGGCGGAGGAGAGCAGCAGGAGGAAGGGGAGCGCAGCACGACGAGAAACCGAGAGAGGCAGGAGAGGGAAGGAGGAGGAGGAGGAGGAGGAGGAGGAGGAGGAGGAGGAGGAGGCGGAGGTTCAGCAGGCTGAAGGCAAGGACGGCGAGCAGGACAGGGGGGGAGGGGCGGGGGAGGAGGGGGGGGGTGACGCGGAGCACGAGGCCCTGTCTTCCAGGTGCCGCGACGCCCGCCCGCGCAGCGAGTCGCACGAGCACCCTGCCGCCCCCACGGAGGGCGGGCTCTCTCGGCCCTCTCTGCGGCCCTCGGGGCTCGCGTGGAGCCGAGGAGCCAAGGAGGACGGGGGCACGACCAGGAGGAGGCAGGAGCGGGGGGGGAGGAGAGGACGACGATGAGGACGACGACGGCCACGGCGGCGACGACCATGGCGAAGGCGGCGACCACGACCTCTTGACCTGCGCTCCGCCGGTGCGAGCCCACGAGCAGCAGCATCGTGAGCCAGCAGCTGCCCCTCGGACTCGGGGCAGGAACGCTTCCAGGGGCGAAGGAGCAGAACGGGGCGGCGGGAGGGTGGGGGACGGGAAGAGGGGAGGGAGGAGCACGGAGAGGAGGCGGAGGAATACGGCAAAGACGACGGCGGCGACCGCGGCGAAGACCACGACGGCTATGACGACGACGGCAACGACAAAGAGGACGACTGAGGGAATACCAATACCGCTGCTCCCCAGACCTCCTCCCAGCCTGACCAGAATCTCGAGGCGAATCCGACTGTGGCGACGAGGGACCCGAAGCACTATCGGTATCTTTTGCTCCTCTGAAGCACGCTGACGACGACGAACGAAGACGACAGCGACAACGACGAAAACGACGACGACGACGACTGGGGCGAGGCGGGACTTCGCGCGGGGAGCGAACGCGCACACGCGCAGCAGCAGCGGTGACACCGCGCTGTCGTACTTCCGCCGCCACCTCGGCCGGCGGCGGGGGGGGGGCGTCCTAAAGCTGCTCCGCCGTCTCGCCGCGGAACAACACCGCGACGGGAATGGTGGGCTAACTTTCTAAGGCAGGGGGGGGCCCCACCAAGCCCCGCGACCGTCAACGAGCGAACCGGGACGAAATGCCGGTCCTGGGGAGGGGGTCAAGGGGTCGACGCTGTGAAAAACACGGCGTCCAAATTCTGAGTCTGCGGTTCGACGGCCAATCGTCACGCCTCCAGACTCGAAGGGCCCACGTTTCTCTCTCATCCCACCAGGTTCGAGATCTGTGGATGTTTGGTGGGCCTCCTGAAGGACGCCTGTCGCCGCAGCCTGCCTCGAAGTCCATGCCACGGAGGCACCGCAGGGGGCGATGCAGGACCCCCGAACGCAGACCCCCCGTGCCGTGTAGAAATGAAAGCTGTTTTTGGCTGAACCTCCTCCTCCTCCTCCTCCTCCTCCTCCTCCTCCTCTTCCTCCCCACCCCGCCTCCTCCTCCTTCTCCTCCTCCTTCTCATCCTTCTGCTCCTCCTCCTCCTCCTCCTCCTCTCCTCCTCCTCCTCCTCCTCCTCCCTCCCTCCCTCCCTCCCTCCCCCCTCCCTCCCTCCTCCCTCCCTCCCTCCCTCCTCCCTCCCTCCCCCTCTTACTCCCTCCTCCTCCTCCTCCTCCTCCTCCTCCTCCACCTCCTCCTCCTGCCTCCAGGGGCCCTTGTACCGGGGCGGCACCGGGCACTGCGCCCGCTCGTCCCACGTGGGACGGCGCCACGAGGGGCCTGGTGGTGCCGCGGCGCCGAGAGATATGACACTGTGGGGAGCGGGGGGAAGCGAGAGAGCCGGCCGGCCGAGTCGCTCCTCCTGTCGCTGCCGCTGCCGCTGTACGGAAGGCTCCTCCATCTGAGACCACAGGGCACTATCCAGAAGAGTTGTCTGCAAATCGTATCCAAAAACGGTTGGCCGAAATCCGCCACATATCATAGATCCATATGTTGTGGTATCGTCGATGTGATATCTTCGCACGTGTGTGGTCGCGGCTGGAATACATAATGAAGCCTTTCGGCTCCATGTTACCTCGTTGGTAATTATCTATTGGGTCTCTCACGGGGGCCTTCGAAAACGACTCGGTGCGAATAAACCGACCCCAGGGGTGGGACGGGCACTTCCCGAGGCCTGCGTTGCGATAAGAAGTCACGACGTGAGGGTCTGGGGCCTGCTCCGTCCAAACCCTCCCTGTTAGATCTCCGAACAAGTTTTTCTGACGCTGCAGGCAAGGGGAGGGGTTCAACCCCTCCTCGCCCCCCCTCCCCAAAGCCAGTCGGGGTAGGGGGGGTTCAAAGCCCCGATTTCCCCCGCCTTTGAACAATTATTCGGTGGGGTCCATGACCCCCCTTCCCAGAAAATGTTTCGGGAAGAATTTCCCAACCATCCTGTGGTGTTGGGTCTTCGTTTTGAAGAGACGGTCCCGGCGTTCGTTCCTTCCTTCCTCCTCCTCCCCGTCCTCCCCCTCCTTTCTCCTTCCTGCGTTTCATCCACCCAATACAACGCTCCGTGGCCCCATAAGGAGCTCCACCGAAGGCCCAAGTGCTGGCGCCCGCATGCGTCACCCACCGCCCAGTACAGCGCTTCGTGGCCCATAGGGGGTCCACCGAAGGCCCCACTGGGACCGCCCGCGTGCGTCATCCATCACCCAGCACAGCACTTCGTGGCCCCATAGGGAGCTCCACCGAAGGCTCCTGTGGGACCGCCCGCATGCGTCATCCACCACCCAATGCAGCGCTTCGTGGCCCCATAGAGGGCTCCACCGAAGGCTCCAGTGGGACCGCCCGCATGCGTCACCCACCACCTAGTACAGCGCTTCGTGGCCCCATAGGGAACTCCACCGAAGGCCCCAGTGGGACCGCCCACACGCGTCATCCACCACCCAGCACAGCGCTTCGTGTCCACAGGGAGCTCCACCGAAGGTCTCCGTGGCGGAACTCGCATGGCGGCCCAGTGGCGGAGCTCGCATGGCGGCGGCTTTCGATTTTCGGCGTCTTTTCGCCGTATTCGACGTATAGAGGCCGCTTTCGGGCCGCGCATCTCGGGCGGGAGCCAGCCTGCTCGCGCGCGCGTCGCCAGGACCCCTTCGGGGCGACCAGCGCGCGTCGCGGGGACTCCGTGCGGCGCCGCGCCCGCAGCCTTGAACGTGGGCGCGCACGGGCAAAGAGGGAGAAAAAGAACGGGAAGAACGCGTGCGCGATTCTCGTGAGAGGCGTGCCGACATGGGCGTCGACATGTATGCACGTAGAGTCACGCGCGCGCAGACTCATCCACAATCAGACGCACTCGCTCCAACTCGCTCGCGTACAGACCTATCGTCTTCGTTTGCGTTGTGTTGTGTGCCCCGCCACGCATGTCGGCACGCCCCTCACACGGTTCGTGGCCCATAGGGAGCGCGGGCGAAGATGATACTCGTAATTGCGGTATTCACAACGGCGTATGGTTGGGTCTTTCGCCTGGCTAATTTTTCCCAACCATCCTGTGGTGTTAGGGCCTCGTTTTGAAGAAACGCTCCCCGCGTCTCCTCCTCCCGTGCCCCCACCCAGTGGGGGTGGCCACATGCGTCAGCCATACCCAGTACAGCGCTTCGTGGCCCCATAGGGAGCTCCACCGAAGGCCCCAGTGGGGGTGGCCACATGCGTCCGCCATACCCAGTACAGCGCTTCGTGGCTCCATAGGGAACTCCATCGAAGGGCCCAGTGGAAGTGGCCACATGCGTCCGCCCCACCCAGTACAGCGCTTCGTGGCCCCATAGGAAGCTCCACCGAAGGCCCCAGTGGGGGTGGCCACATGCGTCCGCCACACCCAGTACAGCGCTTCGTGGCCCCATAGGGAGCTCCACGGAAAGACCCCACTGGCACCGCCCGCATGCGTCGTCCACCACCCAGTACTGCATTTCGCGGCCCCATGGATTGGGAGCTCCACCTGCGGCCCCAGTGGGGGTGGCCACATGCGTCCGCCACACTCAGTACAGCGTTTCGTGGCCCCATTGGGAGCTCCACCTAAGGGCCCAGTGGGGGTGGCCACATGCGTTCGCCACACCCAGTACAGCGTTTCGTGGCCCCACAGGGAGCTCCTCAGAAAGACCCCAATGGCACCGCCCGCATGCGTCGTCCACCACCCAGTACTGCACTTCGCGGCCCCATTGTTTGAGAGTTCCACCAAGCCCCCGTGGCACCGCCCGCATGCGCCCCCCCCCCACCCGGTACAGCGTTTCGTGGCCCCGTTGGGAGCTCCAGTAGCCACCGAAGGCCCCAGTGGCAACGTCCGCATGCGCCCCCCCCCCCCCACGCCCGCGGCCCTGTAGGGAGCTCCACAGACAGCCCCCAGTGGCACCGCCCGCATGCGTCGGCCACCTCCCAGCGCAGCGCTTCGCGGCCCCGTAGGGAGCTCCACAGAAAGACCCCAGCGGCACCCCCCGCACGCGTTTCCCCCAACCAATACAGCGCTTCGTGGCCTCATCGGGAGCTCCAGCGAGGGGCACCGCCCGCATGCGTCAGCCACACCCAGGACAGCGTTTCGTGGCCCATAGGTAGCCCCACCGAAGGCCTCAATGGCACCGCCCGCATGCGTCTCCCTCGCGCGCTTCGTGGCCCCATAGGGAGTTCCACCGAAAGCGGCACCCACAACGCGTTACTCACAACTGTATATGGTTGGATCCTTCGCCAGGATAATTGAAGCTAGATCGAAGCATAAAAGGATTATATTGGAGCTGGAGCTGGATCCAGCCCAAATGAGATTCAATTAGCCCTGGACCGAACCCTACAGACAGTCAGGTCAGTTGGTACGATTTGAAAATTCGACCCGAAGTCTCAAATCGCACGAAGGGACCAGACTGTCGGTCCAGCCAGTCCAGGGGCCGTCGGCCCAGCCTGCATTGGGCACGGGAATTCGGCGGCATATTTCGGGCGATAGGCGCAGCATCGGGCATCCGAAAACGAATGCAGGCCCCCCGAAGATATTGACGAAAGTCCCCGCTCGGGAATGTCAGCATCGCATCGGGCGTCGGATCCAGGCACGAACCGCTAAGGATCCTATGCAGATCCTATGCAGATCCGATACGAATCCCACCAGCCCTTTAGGGCGTAGGTGGTTTATGGAAGTTCCTCTTCCAACCCCCTTCTACAATTACTCAATATGAATACTACTCCCCCTCTTCCCCTGATGACGTCTTGGGAGTATTCGACCCCCCCCCCCCCGCGCATTATTTTTTACACACAGGTTTCCCCGGAGTTGGGTTTTCGCCTGCATGTTTTTCCAAAATGCTGCTCTCGCTGAGGCGCCGGCCCCGCTCGTTCCGAATCGTGCTCCCGCTGCAGCGCTGGCATCATTTCCGCCGGCGCCCGGGCTGCACGCCCGAGCCGGCGCCCGGGCCAGCGCTCGGGCCGGGTCCGGAGCCGGTTCCGGCCGCCGCCGGAAAATCTAGTTCCGAGGCGGCACCGAAAAAAGGCCATTCGAATTACCTAACAGCGAAGACTGATAGGTTTCTAGTGGGATCAACGAAAGCATCATGACTCCCCAAGGGGGTCTGGGCAGACGCCCGACGGGTGCCGCGGGAATCCGGGGAGGAATCCGGGGACTCCATTTTGAGCGAACAGTAGTGCACTTCGTGGTCTTCGAGTTCCCAGAACTCCATTGCTGGGCATGATTTTGAATGCCCGGAGCCAACTGTAGGCCACATCCTGTTCTTCGAGTTCCCAGAACTCCATTCATGGGCATGATTTTAAATGCCCGGAGCCAACTGTAGGCCACTTCGTGTTCTTCGAGTTCCCAGAACTCAATTCCCGGGGCACATTTTGAATGCTGAGGCAGGCTGATGCTGAGGCTGAGGCAGGCTGAGGCTGAGGCAGACTGAGGCTGAGGGCGAGGCTGAAGGCAGACTGAGGCTGAGGCTGAAGCAGGCTGAGGCTGAGGCTGAGGCAGGCTGAGGCTGAGGCTGATGCAGGCTGAGGCTGAGGCAGGCTGAGGCAGGCTGAGGCTGATGCAGGCTGAGGCTGAGGCAGGCTGAGGCTGAGGCTGAGGCTGCAGGCAGACTGAGGCTGAGGCTGAAGCAGGCTGAGGCTGAGGCTGAGGCTGAGGCAGGCTGAGGCTGAGGCTGAGGCTGAGGCAGGCTGATGCTGAGGTAGCTGAGGCTGAGGCTGATGCAGAGGCTGAGGCAGGCTGAGGCTGAGGCCGAGGCTGAGGCAGATTGAGGCTGAAACTGAAGCAGGCTGAGGCTGAGGCTGAAGCAGGCTGAGGCTGAGGCTGAGGCTGAGGCAGGCTGAGGCTGAGGCTGAGGCAGGTGGGCTGAGGCAGGCTGAGGCTGAGGCTGAGGCAGGCTGATGCTGCAAAGGCTGATGAGGCTGAGGCAGGCTGAGGCTGAGGCCGAGGCTGAGGCAGACTGAGGCTGAGGCTGAAGCAGGCTGAGGCTGAGGCAGAGGCAGGCTGAGGCTGAGGCTGAGGCAGGCTGATGCTGAGGCAGGCTGAGGCTGAGGCTGAGGCTGAGGCTGAGGCAGCCTGAGGCTGAGGCGAGGCAGAAGGCAGACTGAGGCTGAGGCTGAAGCAGGCTGAGGCTGAGGCTGAGGCAGGCTGAGGCTGAGGCTGAGGCAGGCTGATGCTGAGGCAGGCTGAGGCTGAGGCTGAGGCTGATGCAGGCTGAGGCTGAGGCAGGCTGAGGCTGAGGCCGAGGCTGAAGGCAGACTGAGGCTGAGGCTGGCTGAGGCTGAGGCTGAGGCTGAGGCTGAGGCTGAGGCTGAGGCATAGGCTGAGGCTGAGGCTGAGGCTGAGGCAGGCACAGCTGAGGCGAGGCTGAGGCTCGAGGCTGAGGCTGAGGCTGAGGCAGGCTGGCTGAGGCAGGCATGAGGCTGAGGCTGAGGCAGGCATGAGGCTGAGGCTGAGGCTGAAGGCAGCTGAGGCTGAGGCTGAGGCTGAGGCTGAGGCTGCAGGCTGAGGCTGAGGCAGGCTGAGGCTGAGGCCTGAGGCAGGCTGAGGCTGAGGCAGGCTGAGGCTGAGGCTGAAGGCTGACTGAGGCTGAGGCTGAGGCTGAGGCTGAGGATGAGGATGAGGCAGGCTGACAGGCTGAGGCAGGCTGAGGCTGAGGCTGAGGCAGGCTGTGGCTGAGGCTGTGACTGCGACTGCCGTTGCCACTGCGACTGTCATCGCGATGCGACTACGACTGCGAGAATGCAGAATTCTACAACTGGTTTCTCATGTGAATCTGAAGGGATGCTTACAGTATGCGTCTACACATCGCTGTTAGGTTGCTTTGCCAGGATATTTTTATTACCTAACAGCGAAGACTGATAGGTTTTCTAGTAGGGTCAAAGAGAGCATCATGACTCCCCAAGGGAGTCTGGGCAGATGCCGGACGGGTGCCGCGGAAAACCGGTGACTCTCCATTTTCAATGCCAGGAGCCACATTTGACTTGCCCGGAGCCAACAGAACACCACTCCCAGGCCACATTTTGAATGCCGGAGCCAATGTAGGCCACTTCGTGTTCTTCGTGCTCCCAACACCATTGCCAGGCCACATTTTGATGCCCGGAGCCAACTGTAGGCCATTTCGTGTTCTTCGTGTTGCCAGAACACCATTCCCAGGCCACATTTTGAATGCCTGGAGCCAACTGTAAACCACTTCGTGCTCTTCGTGTTCCCAGAACACCATTCCCAGGCCACATTTGAATGCCCGGAGCCAACTGTAGGCCACTTCGTGTTCTTCGTGTTCCCAGAACACCATTCCTGTACCATATTTTGAATGCCCGGAGCCAACTGTGGGCCACTTCGTGATCTTCGTGTTCCCAGAACACCAGTCCTGTGCCATATTTTGAATGCCCGCAGGCTGAGGCAGGCTGAGGCCGAGGCAGGCTGAGGCCGAGGCAGGCTGAGGCTGAGGCTGAGGCACGCCGAGGCAGGCTGAGGCTGAGGCTGAGGCAGGCTGAGGCTGAGGCTGAGGCTGAGGCTGACGCAGGCTGAGGCCGAGGCAGGCTGAGGCTGAGGCTGAGGCAGGCTGAGGCTGAGGCTGAGGCTGAGGCTGAGGCTGACGCAGGCTGAGGCTGAGGCTGAGGCAGGCTGAGTGAGGCTGAAGGCTGAGTGAGGCCGAGGCCGAGGCAGGCTGAGGCTGAGGCTGAGGCCGAGGCTGAGGCTGAGGCAGGCTGAGGCTGAGCAGGCTGAGGCTGAGGCTGAGGCAGGCTGAGGCTGAGGCAGGCTGAGGCTGAGGCCGAGGCAGGCTCAGGCCGAGACAGGCTGAGGCTGAGACTGAGGCTGAGGCTGAGGATGAGGCCGAGGCAGGCCGAAGCTGAGACAAGGTGAAGCTGAATGGTGGGGAGGGGGGAAGGGGGGGGGGAGGAGGAGGGGAGGCTGAGGCAGGCTGAGGCCGAGGCAGGCTGAGGCCGAGGCAGGCTGAGGCTGAGGCTGAAGCAAGCCGAGGCAGGCTGAGGCTGAGGCTGAGGCTGAGGCTGAGGCTGAGGCTGAGGCTGAGGCAGGCTGAGGCTGAGGCAGGCTGAGGCTGAGGCTGACGCAGGCTGAGGCCGAGGCAGACTGAGGCTGAGGCTGAGGCAGGCTGAGGCTGAGGCCGAGGGAGGCTGAGGCTGAGGCTGAGGCAAGCCGAGGCAGGCTGAGGCTGAGGCTGAAACTGAAGCAGGTTGAGGCATCCGTAGGAATCCATAGGAATCCTTAGGAATCCCTTGGAATCCATAGGAATCCGTAGGCATCCTTAGGAATCCGTAGGCATAGTTAAGTCAGGAATCCTTAGGAATCCTTCGAATTTCTCCGGAATCTTTAGGAATCCCTCGGAATCAAGATTCCTAAGGATTCCCAAGGGCTAAGGATTCCAATGGATTCCTAAGGCTGCCTAAGGATGCCTTAGGAATCCCTAGGAATCCTTAGGATTCCATTGGATCCTAAGGCCGTTGCCACTGCGACTGTCATTGCGAATGCGACTGCGACTGCGAGAACAGCCGAATTCTACAACTGGATTCTCACCTGAATCTTAAGGGGAATGCTTCTATGCTTATACACATCGCTGTTAGGTTGCTTTGCCGGGATAATTCTTTTGAAAATACTGAATTTCTGCTTCCGGCGCCCGGGAGGCCTCCCAGGCCGATTCCGACGTCTAGCGCCCGAGCCGGCGCCCGGGTCAGACGCCCGAGCCGGCGCCCGGGCAGGCACCCGGGCCGGGTCCGGAGCCGGTTCCGGCCGGCGCCAGAAAATCGAGTGCCGAGGCGGCGCCGAAAAAAGGCCATTCCAATACAAATTTTTCTGAAAATGTAGAATTTCTGCTTCCGGCGCCCAGGAGGCCTCCCGGGCCGATTCCGGCGTGCTTCCGCTCGTTCCGAATCGTGCTCCCGCTGCAGCGCTGGCCTCATTTCCGCGCTTCCGCTCGTTTCGACTCGTGCTCCCGCTGCAGCGCTGGCGTCATTTCCCGCGCCATGCCACGGCATGCAATGCAATGCTAGGTTGATACTACGCTTCGCGGTGCTCTTCTACGCCATGCCATCGCGTACCCTTTCGGGATCATTGCCCTGCTCGACATCCGACTGTGCGAGTAGAGAGGGGATCTGCGCCATGGTAAGGGATGGGAGGGAGGGGTAGGATGTCAGATATGACGCGAGCGCACCTAGCTTGTCCGTGTACCCCTCCCCGCTACCCCCTCCCCTGGACCTGGACGGGCGGTGCCGCGACCCATTGGAGCGTCCAAAACGGCCTCGGCGAGGAAGCCAAAATCATTGGTTTTACTTCGAGTTTGGGCCCCATTTTGGCCTCTCGGGGGGGGGGGCGCTGATTGGAGCTCCCCTCTTGTTTGATCGATGGCCTCCAAGATGGCCCGAAGAGCGCCCCTAAAGCTTCCAAGAGCGCCCCAAGAAGGCCCCAAGAGGCGCCCAGACGGCCCCAAGAGGCCTCCAAGAGGCTCCCCAGAGACCCCCAAGGAGGAGGAGGAGGAGGAGGAGGAGGAGGAGGAGGAGGAGGAGGAGGAGGAGGAGGAGTGAGGAGGAGGAGGAGGAAGAGCAGGAAGTTTCGCTTGCCTGTACACGCGGCAGACGGCTCAGGCAGCCAACCACGCGCCGCCAGCAGTGCCCACGGCCGCGAAGACCCCGCCGCCGGTGCCGGCTGCGACGCCCGTGGCAGGGCACGTCCAACCCAACGTGGAGGAAGCTTCGCGGGCCCTGCGGATGCCCCGCTGGGCCCCCCGTGCTCGCGGAGAACTGTGGAACGCGAAGGCGGCTCTTTCGCGAGGCTGGTTGAGCAGAAAGACTTGTACAGTCGGGGCGTTGACTTAAGGAACCCTAAATAAGGAACGAGGCCTCTGTTTTCCACGCGTCGAACTTCGATTTCCCATCGAAAACCAAAGGAAAACCTGAGACAAGCTGCGAAACACTTAAGGAACGCGGAGCCCCTCCCCAACGAAAAGGGTTCCTTCTTCAGGGGCCCGACTGTACAGCACATTCTGAGACCGTTTGGGCATGTGGCGCGTCTGGAAGTTGTCTGGGAGGACAAGCAATCCGCTCCAGAGGAGAGACGAGCCCTTGTGGACGACGTCGTGGACTGCAAGGGCGGCCAGGTCCCTGAAAAGTATACACGGGCTGCAAGAAGGTGAAAGAGGACGTGAAAGAGGAGACGGGGGCAAGAGAATGGGTGATATTCCAAGCCGCTGCTTCGCAACACGGCGAGGAGATCATCCTCGAACACCTCGAGCACGGAACGATGACCAGTCGCCCTGATCCGCGGCTGCCCCCGAGCTCGATGGCGAAGTACCCGTGCGACCTCGAAGTCGCTTGCATCGCGGAGACCTGGGCAACAACGACGAGGCTCACGGACCGCGCCGAGGGCGGCAGCAAGCAGGAGACGTCCGAAGCAGGCGCGGCGGAGCTCGAGAACGGCTTCATCGGGAGCGGCCAAGAGGGGGGTGTCCAAGAGGGGGGGGTGCAAATCATGACCCGCGGCATGTGCGCGGCCCAGCGGAGGGGCCAGGGACGTATTGGAACAAGAAGAGGCGCCATGAAGCCTGAGGAAATATCATGGCCCCCGCCATGATATCCACCCCGCCTAGTCATCACCCCCCTCTTTGCCGCCCCCGACGGCTTCAAGGAGCAGCGGGCCTCCACTGGCCGCCCGGGACCAGGCGCCGAGGGCGACGGTCGGCAACGGCAGCGGCGGCCGCGGCGGCGGCTCGCCCCCGCCGCCTTTGAACCCGAACGCCGAGAGGGGCCGGGGGAGGAGGAGGAGGAGGAGGAGGAGGAGGAGGAGGAGGAGAGGAGGAGGAGGAGGAGGAGGAGGAGGAGGAGGAGGAGGAGGACCAGTGTCTAGCGGAGTGGACCCCCAAGAACTCCCCATGATGGCCCAAGTGCCCGAAGAGGGGCCGAAGAGAGGGAACTGGAGCTGACATTTCAAGTCCTCTGCCCCGAGGTGACCACCGAGGCGGCCAACAGGCCCCCACGACGTGCCCAAGAGGCCCCCGAGGGGCGCTAAAAAGCTCTCCGGGGGTGTAAAAAAAGCCGAAAAAGGCCGGCGCAAAGTCCCAAAAAGTCCAAAACGGCTTCCAAAGGGCCTCCAGGAGGCATCCCAAGAGACCCATACACGCATCCAAGAAGCCTCTGACCCGCAACGCAGGCGCGGTCGCGGGATGGGCCTGGCGGCAACTCGGGAAAAAAAGGGGAAGTGCTGCTTTTCTTCTTCTTCTTATTATTATTCTTCTTCTTCTTGATCTTCTTCTTCTTCTTCTTCTTCTTCTTTCAAGTTGCCCCAAACTCGTTACAGCAAGGCTGCCAGATAGCCCAGGATGCTCTGAAGTGGGCCCAAGAGGGTCCCCAAGGCCGCGCCAGAGAGCCCGGCATGCCCGCTGGAGCCACGCCGGAGGGCCGAGGTCACGGAGGCCTCTGGAGGCCCAGCAGAAGGCCAAGGGCGCCCCCTCAAAATCGTCCCTCGATTCTCCTGCTCATTCTCCTCCTCCTCCTCCTCCTCCTCCTCCTCTTCCTCCTCTTCCTCCTCCTCCTCCTCCTCGGCTCCCGCGCCCATCCATCCTCGTTCTCCGACCCCACATCTGAGGAGTAAAACTCTATACGCCGACGCTTCTTCCGGCCCTGCATCGGAGTTTGCACTGGGGGGCGGGTCCTGGTGTATACGGGACCCTGGTGTGTACGTTTTTCGTCGCTTCCTCGGGACATCGGAGAAAAAATATACACCACACCACCCCAACGTCGCCCTCGACCCTCACGAAGTCCTGGGACTTAAAAACAGTCGGCCGCTGGTAATGTATATGTTCCAATTTCCGAACGTCCGTTCCAACAAGGAGAATCAATATGTGGAACGGAAGATGGAAGAAGACGGAGAGCAGGACAGAGATCGGGGGGAACGGGCAGCAAGGGATGGGGGAGACGGAAGCGCATCCTGGGGCACGTCAGCGCCAGGCACAAGAGAAAACGGAGGGGGCCGAACTTGAACAAAAAAGATGCGTGGGAACGCTGTTGGCTTTTCCTTTCTCAGGTTGGGCCTACTACCACTCAGTGAGGCAGGAAGCGGTGCGAGGGAGTCGGGGGAAGCAGAGAAAGAGGGATGAAGGGAGGATGGAAAAGGATGCAGCGGGGAAGAGTGAGGAGGAGGAGGATTCGCTGAGGATTCGCTCGCGACGGATAGTCGAATCGGCCGAAGGCGAGGCGAGTACGCTCGAAAACGGAAGTGCCCTTCATCCCAGGCCTGCCCTGGGCAATCTGAGGCCTCAGAAATACTGATTCGTGGTGGGGTGTCTGCCCTGCCACAAACGGTTCAAATGCCCAGCAAGGACCCGAGGAGTTCCCCCTGGACCGCTGGTCCTCAGACCCCATCCATCGGCTTGTGGCGTACCTTGCGCACTTCCGACAGAATACTACCGCTTGAAGGCGCGCCGTCTGGTGGCCTTCGGCTTGGGCCCGCTGGATCAACACTCCGAGCCCCGCGGGAGGCCAAGGAGGGGGGTCCACAGGGCCCTGTGAGGGCGGTGGAGTGCCAGCTGGGCTCTCCACTCCCTCACTGGGCGTCGGGGCTGGGGCGGGGCTACCCTGGGCTCCAGAGGGCCCAGGGCCCTCGGAGGTGACCTCGCGCCCGTGGCCGAGAACCCCGACGTGCGCGGCGAATTCCAGAAAATCAGACCAACTGGAACCTCTGGACATACGTGGTTCTGTACCAGGCCTCGTGTTGGTGCGCTTGCGCCCCACGCTTTGCGTCGGCGTCAGCTGTTTTATTCCTTATGAACTTCTGGGGCCCTATCATGGCTCTTTGGGCCCTAGTGGCGTGGGCTCGGACTTTACAAAGGCTTATCCCTTGCTCACCTGTCCCGCCGTTTTCCTGCACGAGCCGCCAGCATTCCTGCCCGACCTCTTTGTGGGTCGTGTCAGCTCTGGCGGCCCGCTCGGGGCCTCTGGCGTCGCCGTCGATCACAGACTGGCGGTCGCTGTAGACCCGCACTGGGGGCGCCGCCCTCCTCAGGGCCTGGAGGGCCGCTGCCAGCTCGCTCTTGTAGATCGCCCGGTCGTGCTGCGATCCCTCCAGTGGCCCGAACCGCTCAAACTCCATCATGCGCTCGCTGTCGAGCTTCACGACGCCCCAGCCGTCTGTGTAGATGTCCCCGTGCATGAGGCCGTCGAACGCGCCCTCCACCTCGCATGTGGATGAGGAGGGCAGGCTCCAGAGGTCATGCTCCAGCACTGGGTCCGCTGCGAGCACTCTGCCCCAGAGCGCCTCGGAGGTCGCGCGCTGCTTCTCCGTCGCTCCAGGCCACGTCATGACACCGCGCTGGCATATGTGGTGCCCTCCCACTCGTCGTCGGTGATCCTGCCTGGCTGAGCACGCGAACGTCCTGTGGCGGTCCGTCCCTTCGTGCTCGTGGCAGGCCTTGCCTATGCTGCCCTCTGCGGCACCCTTGTCGAAGAGCCGCCGCTGCGGCCAGGTTCCGCCGCACCACAGGTTGTGCACCCGTGTCTGGTGCTCCATGGTCCACTTCTTGTTCAGCGGCCTCTTGAGCAGCGCGGCGACGGGCTCCCCGACGATGCTGTCCAGGCCGTGCTTCTCGCCGTGTATGCGCAGCCAGTCGCTCATGAGGCCGTTCTCCGTTGCCGTGCTGATGCGCTGCCTCAGGTGTCTGAGCGGCAGCGTCCTGAGGTCTGAGTGCTCGCCGCCGATGGTGATGCTGTGGGTCGCGAGCGTCTTCCAGCCCAGCCCCTGCACCGTGGCGATGAAGGGCCCTGCGGGCCCTCGCACCTTCTGCCGTGGGGCTCTGGCTCGCCCCACACGCATTACCCGCTTCTTCCAGGCACCCTGGAACTGCGCCTGGAGGCCGTCCTGGTTGGCTACCTCCTGCCACGCCATGGCCCATTTGACCAGTGGCTCCGTGTTGGCGCGGATGGCGGGGTCGGCGCCCTGCTCGAGCAGCGTGAGCGGCGACGATCTCCCCATGGCGTTACCCCTGACTGAGGTCGCCACGCTCTGCCGCAGGGTCGCCAGGGTGGAGTAGGGCATGCCCCCGTACATCGCCGACGGCACCTTCCCCTGTCTGATGGAAGCCTGCGCAGGTCCCCCTGCTGCGTACTTGCTGGCCCTCTTGCTGAGGGCGCTGACTCGTCTCCTCCTGCCGGCCGCGGTGGTGGCACCGAGGTGGTCGGCGTGCCTCGCCGCCCTGATGCCGAGCGGGTGCACTCTCTTGGCGAGGCCGTCGTGCAGCGCGGTGGTCGAGGCCATGGTGACCGTCTTGCCCGCCGCGCCCTCTGCTCCTCGCTCTCCGTGCGTGGTGACCCGCTGCCGCCATTGCGCTGCGGCCGCTCCGTGCACCACCTTCCAGCGCCTCCTGCTGGCGGGGTCCAGCAGCGTGGCAATGCGGCCCAGGTAGTTCTGGGCGCACTCGTCGATGTCTGTGATTCGCCAGTCTCGCAACGTGTGTGCGATGAGCGGCCAGCGAGTAGTATTCCGAGTATTGGGGACCTGCTGGCCCTCGGTGGGAGGCGCTCTGACCGCGAAGCGATCCTGTGCCCCTTCCGCCTCCTCCCGAGGGGCGTCCTCAGACTCCAGCAGCCCGTCCTCCTCGTCCGTGTCGTAGCCTGCCTCGACCGTCTGCCCATGCGCCCGCTCCGCGAACAGTGGCGTGACGATGTCGTGGCTGAGTATCTGCTCCTGTGCCGCGATGCAGGGCATGGGCCTGCGCGGCTTCTGCTTGTAGTTGGCTTTCTCGAAGTGGCCCTGTCGCTTGCTCCAGTCGTCGCCCTCGTAGCTGTGGTACCTGTTGAGGTGCTTCTCGTAGGCCTCGCCGAGCTCGCTCCAGTGACCGTCGATCTGGCTCAGAGTGCACTTCCTGTGTGCGAGCGGCCTTGGCCATCGCACTGGCTGCGAGGGGCAGCCCATTGGCCGCGTCGGCCATGTCGCCCGCTTGCACAACACGTTCATCATGTAGTCGCTCTGCTGGTGCACTGGGACCCTCATCCTGACGGGCAAGTGCGGCGACATGTTGTATCCTTGGACCTCTACCTTGAGCGCGTGTGCAGCCAAGCCGCGCGAGGCGCTGCAGTAGTCACGCGTGCTCCTCGTGCCATCCTGCTTCAGGCAGCTGCCCTGCTGAATGTCTCGCACGATGACGCCGCTCATCTTGCGGACGATCTCGGGCTGCTCCAGCCGCTCTGGGTCCATGTTGAAGTCGCCATCGAGGATCCACTCCTTCTGGATCGCATTCATGGCGGCGCCCCACTTGGCCAGAATACGCTGGTTTCTCTGCGTGAGGCCCTCGCTGTTCCACAGGTGCGCGGTACCTAGCATGAACCCCTCCTTGCTGTAGTCGTCGGCCCAGGCCACGGCGAGTCTCCCCTTGGACTCTCGCGGGCTGAAGCCCCACTGGTTGATCCCCTTGCGCGCGAAGTCCATGCCCCTACTCCGTGGCGTCGCTATCAAAACTCCAGCGCTGCGACCAGCTGTGGTCTTCGCGCTGCTCACTACTCCGATGCCCCAGCCCTCTCTGCGCGCGCGGGCCTGGATGAGGTCGAGCTGCGTGCCGCTGGCCTGCAGCTCCTGGCCCAAGACGACGTCCTAGTCGCTGTCCCTGATCTGCTTCATCCCTGGTTCCAGCGACCTCACCGTGTTGGCGTTGACCGTGTGCACGGCGAGTCGCCCCTGCGGGCCGCGGCGGTTGGCGCCGCCGCTGCCCCCGCTGCTGCTGCACCCACTGGGTTTTGCTGATGGTGATGGCGCGGCCAGTCTGCAGCTCGCCCACCAGCAGCTTGAGAGGAGCAACCACCTTGCCAGCCTGGTCGGGCGTGACCCCCACGTCGGCGAGCGCCTTGCAGATGTCCTGCTCGCTGGCGCCCGCGGGGATCTCGAGGAGGTCCTCCTTGATGGGGCTATCGGGGCAGCTGCGCTTGCGGTTGTCGGCGCTGCCAGCCCGCTCCTTGGCTGCGCGGGACTGCTCCGCCCTGGCCTTCTGCTGGAGGCGCTCGGCGCGATGCTTGGCCCGCTCTTCTTCCTGTGCCCTCTGCTCCTTGGCGTGGGCGACGGCGGCGACAAGCTGATCCCGCTTGTCGCTCCCGTCGTCGCCGAGGCAGCGCTCCGCCTGCTCCAGGAAGGCGAGCGCTGCCGCCCATCCCTTCCCTGGGGCGGGGACGGACAGCTCCTTGATCTTGTTGTCCAGGGTCTCGAGCTTGCTGTCGAACTTGCCCAGCTTGCTCTTCTCGTCGGCAAGCTTCTCGTCGAGCGCGTCCCTCTGCTCTTGGAGCGCTTCGATCCTCTGCTGGCACTTGTTCTTCTGCTCCGCGACCCTGTTCCTGTCTCGCACCACTCTGCATTCGGCGAAGCAGCGCGGCACTCCCGTCTCCAATGATGCCTGCTCGGCGGCGAGCTTGTCCTCGAGCTGTGCCACCTGCGGCTGCAGTAATTCCTCCAGGAACGGGTCCTCGGCGAGTTTCCTGAGCTCGGCCAGCTTGGCACGGTAGTGCTGCACCTTGGCGAGCTTCTCGTCGTGGCATTTGTCCTCTGAGGCATCTCCTGCCGCCGCGCTGGAAGATCCTGCGGCTGCTGCTGTCGGGCGTGCACCCCAGCACTTCCAGCAGTACTTGTACTTGGCTCCATTCTTGACGTTGCACGGCACGCACCGCCACGTCGTGTTGCTGCTGCCACTGCTCTTGCTGGCAACCATCCGTTGGCTCCGACACTCGTGGCCACTCTGAAGTCTAAGTGTCAGTACACTCGGGGCCTCCTGCAGGCGAAAGGGGGCGCGCCCGAGCGCAAAATGGCTGAGGAGGAGGAGGAGGAGGAGGAAGAGGAGGAGGAGGAGGAGGAGGAGGAGGAGGAGCGAGGAGGAGGAGGAGGAGGAGGAGGAGTGAGGAGGAGTGGGGAGCCGCCTGCTCCGAGCTCGCCGCCACTGGGGATGTCTCGTGGCACTCTCTCGGGGGCTCTTTGCGAGAGGGGAAGAAGAACACGGAGCAGCCTCCTCCGAATTCGCCGCCATCTGGGATGGCTTGTAGGTGTCCGACGGGAGCTGGAGCTCTCTGGGGCTCTCCAAAGCCTTCTCAGAGCCTCTTGGGGGTGCCTCTTGAGGCCTCGGAGGGTTTCATGGGGGCCTCTTGGGACCTTCTCGGGGGCCTCTTGGGGGCTCTTGAGCATTTGTGAACCTCTTGGGGGCCACTTGGGCCCTTCCTGAGGCTCTTCGGAGCCTCTTGGGAGCGTCGTTGGAGATTCGTTGGTGCTTCTCTGGGCATCATGGGAACATCTTGAGGCGCCCTTGGGGGTCACGCGCAAGCCTCGGAAGCGCATCGTAAGCGTAAAGGCAAGAACCCCCCCCCCCCAAACAAATACATGCTCGCCAGGTTGTTGAATGTTGGTCTCTCTCGGGCTTCCTCGGTGTCCTGACACCCCTTGGGGCCGCCTGGCAGGCCCGGGAGGGCGGTCCCCGGATTTGCCCAAGATGTCATCGAGGTGGGAGGGTGCTGTGTGTGGGGGGAGGCGCATTTGTTTATACATGTGTAACACACACACATATATAATAAAATAAATGGATAAATATATGTATATATATATATGTGTATATATATATATATATATATATATATATATATATATTCACACACACACACATATATATAATATATATATATATATATATATATATATATATACATGGCCGGGGACCCCGGAAAAGCGGCACACGGTGCCCCCCCCCGCAAACGAATTTCGCCCTCCCCGAGCCTTTGGGGCGCTCCTGCAGAGCGCTTCGTGTCTGTCCTGCGAGTGCGACGCGAAAAAAAAAAAAACACGACGGCCAAAGAGGGCCCCGAGACACCCAAAGATGGGCCCAAGACGCCCAATCTGGGCCCAAAACTGCCCAAGACGCGTCCAAGACGCCCCCAGAGACCTCCAAGAGGCCTCCCAAGAGAGCCCCGAGAGGCTACAATTGTTGATTTTCCGGTGTGTTTTCGATGTTTTTGGCCTTCTCGCTTTTCCCGCTTCCCGACGCTCCACAATGGCCCAAGAGGCTCCCTAGATCGCCCCAGTACTGCCCAAGAGGCCCCCAAGAAGGCCCCAACACGGTCCAGGAGGGCTCCGAAACCGCCCGAAAGGCGCCCAAGACGGCCGAAGAGAGCACCAAGACGGCCCCAAGAGAGACCCAAGAGGGCGCCCCAAAATTCAAGAACTACATTTTCCGCCGCGAGAGGGCCCCGAGAGGCCCAGAGAGAGCCCCACGAGGCCCCAAGAGGCTCCCAAGCGGCCCCAAGGAACCCCCAAGAGGCCCCCAAGAGGCCCCCAAAAGATCCCAGGAACCCCAAAACACCCCCAAGAGGCTTCAAAACTGCCTCCCAGAGGGCCCCGAGAGGCGCACCACGAGATCCCAACACAGCGGTCTCCCCCTCTCATTATCCCTTCTCTTCGTCGTCGCCTTCTTCGTCGTCGTCGTTGTCGTATCAAATGGCAAGGGCGAGGACGAGGAGGAGGGGGACATGGAGGAGGGAACGAACGCGAGGGGAGGGGGATACAGGGGATTGAGCACCTGGACGCGGTGCCCTTGCCTACCTTACCGGAGAGGGCCGGCCAAATCCGAGGAGCCCCTGGGGGATTTCAAAACCTGCGCCGCCTCTTGCACTACCTTCGGGCCCCCCTGGCGGTTTGGGAAAAGCCGTTCCTAATTCGGGGGGGTTCTTCCCCCCCTTGCCGCTTGACTCGCAGAGAGGCCGAGCGGCACCGCGCCGCGCCGCCAGGGATGGGGAGAATGGGCAAAAAAAGAAGCGGAGAGGGGGGAGAGGAAGAAGAGGGGGAACAGGAGGAGGAGGAGGAGGAGGAGGAGGAGCGGGAGGAGGAGGAGGAGGAAAGGAAAGGAAAGGAAAGGAAAGGAAAGGAAAGGAAAAGAGGAAGGAGGAAGAGGAGATAACGGAAAGTAGTCTAATCCGCTTCGCCAGAGATATGCTCGCAACTCCGACCTCAGAAGCGCCTTGCTTCGCATCGGTCTAGCCGTTTTCGCTTGAGACATCATCGCAGCTCTGGGGCCCGAGACACTCTCAGTTGAGGTGTTCCAGCCACTGTCGCCTGCGCAAGTCTCACTTCGGAGGTGCCTTGCACCATGGTGGTTCGGCCACTTTCGCGTGCGACTTCTCGCAACTCTAAGTTCAAGGATGCCCTGAGCAGAAGTGTTCAGACCACTCCTCGCTTGACACTTCCTCGCACGGCTGACTTCGGATATGCCCTCCCCTGAGCGGAGGTGTTCAGGCCGTTTTCACCCGGGACGTCCTCGCAACACGGACCTCGGCGACGCATTGTCCCATGGTAGTATGACCACGTTTGCCTGATACCCTCGCGCCATTTAGTGGCGCGATGATATGAGCAACTG
>CAUYUJ010000812.1:55572-63072 GCA_963575745.1 Prorocentrum cordatum
TAGTGGTAGTAGTAGATAGTAGTCGTCGTCGTCGTCGTCGTCGTCGTAGTAGTAGTAGTAGTAGTAGTAGTGGTTGTAGTAGTAGTAGTAGTAGTAGTAGTAGTAGTAGTAGTAGTAGTAGTAGGTCGTCGTCGTCGTCGTCGTCGTCGTCGTCGTCGTAGTAGTAGTAGTCTAGTAGTAGTAGTCGTAGTAGTAGTTATAGTAGTAGTAGTAGTAGTAGTAGTAGTAGTAGTAGTAGTAGTAGTAGTAGTAGTAGTAGTAGTAGTAGTAGTAGTAGTAGTAGTAGTGTAGTAGTAGTAGTAGTAGTAGTAGTAGTAGTAGTAGTAGTAGTAGTAGTAGTAGTAGTAGTAGTAGTAGTAGTAGTAGTAGGTAGTAGGTAGTAGTAGCATTGGTCCCGCCCGCCGCCCGACCCGCCCGCCCGTTCGGACCCGCCCGCCCGACCCGCCGTCCACCCGTTAGGGTGCCACGCGTGCTACCTCAATTGACCCGCCGCCCGCCCGCCCGTTAGGGTCCCGCACGCCGCCCGACCCGCCCGCCCGTTAGGGTCCGCCCGCCCGACCCGCCGCCCGCCCGTTTGGGTGCCACGCGTGCTACCTCGATTATGCGTCATACCTGAATGTCCCGCCCGACCCGCCGCCGCCCGCCCGCCCGTTAGGGTCCCGCCCGCCGCCTTACCCGCCCGCTAGTTAGGGTCCGCCTGCCCGACCAGCCGTCCGCCTGTTCGGGTGACGCGAGTGCTACCTCGATGATTCGTCATACTTTACTGTCCCGCCCGCCCAACTCGCCGCCCGCCCGCCCATCAGGGTCCCGCCCGCCGCCCGACCCGCCCACCCGTTAGGGTCCGCCCGCCCAACCCGCCGCCCGCCCGTTAGAATGACACGCGTGTTACCTCGATTATGCTTCATACTATAATGTCCCGCCCGCCCGACCCGCCGCCCGCCCGCCCGTTAGGGTCCTGCCCGCCGCCCGACCCGCTCGTTAGGGTGACACGCGTGTTACCTCGATTATTGGTCATACCTGAATGTCCTGCCCGCCCGACCCGCCGCCCGCTTGCCCGTTAGGGTTCCGCCCGCCGCCTTACCCGTCCGCCCGTTAGGGTCCGCCCGCCCGACCCGCGGTCCGCCCGTTAGAATGACACGCGTGCTACCTCGATTATCCGTCATACTGTAATGTCCCCGCCCGCCCGTTGGGGTCCGCCCGCCCGACCCGCCGCCCGCCCGTTAGAATGACACGCGTGCTACCTCGATTATGCGTCATACTTGAATGTCCCGCCCGCCGAACCTACTAGTCATACCTCATAGGCTAACAAGCGGGATGGGTCTGGCGGGCGGACCCTGACGGGTGGGCGGCGGGTCGGGCGGGCGGACCCTAACAGGCGGGCGGGTCGGGCGGCGGGCGGGATCCTAACGGAAGGGCGGGTGGCGGGTCGGCCGGGCGGGCGGGACATTAAAGTATGACGCATAATCGAAGTAGCACTCGTGTCACCGTAACCGCCGGACGGCGGGTCGGGCAGCCAGACCCTACGGGCGGGCGGGTCGGGCGGCGGGCGTGACCCTAACGGGCGGGCGGGCGGCGGGTCGGGCGGGCGGGACATTAACGTATGACGCATAATCGAGGTAGCACGCGTGTCACCCTAACGGGCGGACGGCGGGTCGGGCGGGCGGACCCTAACGGGTGGGCGGGTCAGGCGACGGGCGGGACCAATGCTACGACTACTTCTACACCCTAACACCCTAACACCCTTGCACCGTATAACGCCCTAACACCCGAACACCCGAAAACCCTAACACCATAAGACCAGTTCCGCCGAGGACCGGTTCCGCCGAAGGCCGGTTCCGCCGAAGACCGGTTCCGCCAAGGACCGGTTCCGCCGAGGACAAATTCCGCCGAACACTGGTTCCGCCGAGGGCCGGTTCCGCCGAAGCCAGGTTCCGCCGCGTCGGGCGGCGAGAGCGCCCCCGCTTGAGAGCTCGCGACGGCGGAACAGGACGGGGCGGAAAAGGACCGGCGGAACTGGACCAGCGGAACATGACTGGGCGGAACAGGACCGGGCGGAACAGGACTGGGTGGAACAGGACCAGGCGGAACCAGACCTCGGCGGAACAGGACCGGGCGGAACAGGACCGGCGGAACAGGACCTCGGCGGAAGAGGTCTGGCTCCAGGTCGGGCATGTCCCCCTACAGGCGGAATAGCGGAGGAAAGATGAAAGATAGTCTAAAACAAGATTCAAAAAAAGGATCAACCAATAATCGAAGCATCGTCCCCAGACTATTTGTTTTGCCTATTTTTGAATATTCCTCCTGTAGAGGGGCAGGCCCGACTGAATCCTGGGGGCGGTCTCGACGAGCTTGCCCTGGCGGTGGGCCACGCCGAGAGTGATACGTAGGCCGAATTTCAGCCACCACTGCCATATGTAGGAGGAGGAGGAGGAGGAGGAGGAGGAGGAGGAGGAGGAGGAGGGGGAGGGGGGGGAGGAGGAGGAGGAGGAGGAGGAGGAGAGAGGAGGAGGAGGAGGGAGGAGGAGGAGGGAGGGGGAGGAGGACTGGAGAAGGAGGAGTCGGGAGTCGGGAGTGCCAGGACGAAGTCCAGATGAGTGCGGGGCCAGACCACCGCCACTAAGGCCCCTTATGGGCCCCAGTCTTCCTCTCGAGCTCGGCCTTACTGTAGGCCTTGGGGAATAACCCCCGCTCGATTCGGGAAAGGTATACGGCACGGGTATCGGTCACCACATTGGGGCACAACTTACCCAGGCCTAACAGTTGTTGGTCCCCGTACATCCCACAGGTGGCGCAGAACCAGACCCCTAGGTCCTGGTGGAGGCGCAGCATGTGGGAGGGGTGGGTCCACCCCCCAGCAATGTGCAACCTCGCCCCAGCTGGGAGTCCTCTAAGGGAGCCATCAATAGACACTAGGCGGAAACACTGGGAACCTCTCCAAGATCTAGCAAGCGAGATTGACGCGGACCCACGGCACCGACGGCACCTGCGGCCTGTATCATCCAGGGCGTGGCTAGACTCGAAAAACGACACAGTGTCAGCAGACGGTGGCGGCGGGGGTGTGGGGGCGGGGGCCACGAGGTCGGGGGAGAGGGCGGATCCTCCACCAGTGCTCTCGCCGACCGCGGGGCCACTGGGGCCCGTGCCCCCCCGCCGCCTAAACCTACCTACCTGGAAACCATCACTCAGAAGCTTTTCCTCGGCGGCCATCGCGTCAAGCGATGATCGGAGAATTCGCATTCTGATCCAGAAAACTTCTTGCTCAAGAACCAAGATCGGGGTGCGGACGCTGGCGGGCAAACGGGCGCGGTCAGCGCCATAACATGCCAGGACGTCCGCGAACACGGTGCCATGCACGAGCCATCGTTCGGCTTTGCCAGCAACAATATCTGTGGCTTGCATATGACTGTGGGTGAAAAGGACTACGACGTGGCCCCGCTCGCGAGTCTTCATGATCTCGCCGATCTGAACCCACAAATCACTGTTCTCACCCTGAGGCTGGCGGTCACGGGCCGCGTGCCAGCCGTCAAAAACTGCTTTGTTGTCGGTAACGTAGATGAGGAAGTCAGATGCCCACCGAAGGGCACAGAAGAAAGTGAACAACTCGCCACGAGGAACCGTCTGTTCGAGCCCTGGCAGGATCCCTGACAACGTGCTCGAGAGGACCATCGAGGACTCGTCTTCGAACTGGGCCAAGCCGACGCCAACGCGCCTGAACAGCGGGCTGGAGGAGTCGGCCCCCCCGCTGGCGTCCCCGAACAGGAGAATGGGGCGAGCGGCTGAACCTGGGCCGAACCCCTCCGACAGCACGTCATCGTGGGAGCCCCACCAGCTCTCGTCCGTCGGCGGCGGCGGCACCTGCATGCGCCCAGCTGGTAGCAGCCCGCGCAGCCACAGCGCCTCCTCGGCCTCATGCTGGGCGCGCGCCCGTGGGTAGAGGAAGTCCGACTGCGTGTAGGCCTCCTCCCCGCAGTTGGCCTCGCAGCCCCAGATGCGGTGGAAGGGGGTCTCTGGCGCGCGCTTGCAGCGAGCGCAAGTCGGGTCGACCGTGACCCGACGCGCCGCCTCAGCCCGCCGCTGCCTTGGCCAGCTGCCGCCCGCGGCGACGGAGACCAAGAGCTCCGCCAAGCGGCGCCCGCTCGGCGCCTGCTCCAGCTGGCGGAGCAGCTGCCGCATGGAGGTGAGCTCCGTGCCGCCGCCGAGGCCGCTCCCGCAGAAGTGCCGCTCCGCCTGCTGCCAGAGGAGAGCCTCGGAGGCGCGGTCGAAGTCCACGAAGAACTGCTTGAACCCATTGAGTGCCATGACATCCGAGTAGCACTCCTCAGGGAAACGCCATTCAGTGCCGTCGGCCATGACCCACAAGGTGGGCTTCTTGGGGTCCCATTGCCGCTCCAGCAGGTACACTATCACCGCAGACATGGGGCCCCGAACGTGCCTGGAGCGCCGGCCTGCAGGAACCGAACGGAGGCGACTGACCACCGACTGCCAGACACGATGAACGCCGCCTCGAATGCGTGGGGTGGTGAACCACTGCTTCAGCCAGTATTCCAAGCACTCGTGGGGAAGCTTGATGCCTGGATCCTGCAGCGGCTCCTTGATGGCCATGAGGGTGGTCTTGCATAAGCCACGACCTCCGCCGCTCAAGACGGCGGCCAAACTCCTTCTGAAATACTCCATGTGGGTGCCGAACGTGCCGAAGATCTGGTGACCGTAGTTGCCAGCGGCAGCGGCGCTGGTGCGCTCAAGCCTGCTCGTGACAGTGAAGGTCCTGGCAGCTCTGGCGTAGCGGCGGATCTTGGAGTGAAGCTTCGCATGCTTGGCAACTCTCTTGCGACGGCTCTGTCTAGCGTGGCGTGTGCCGCCACCCTGGTCAATGCCAAGGAAAGGAGCCTGACGAACTGCACGCACCAAGAACCCACGAGCGCGCAAGCGGCGGGAGATCTCAACCGCGTCGCCGTGGACCGAGCGCACGATGACTGACTTGGGCGAGACGTCCAGCTTCCACTTAGCCATCTCGTCGCACGTGTCTGCCAAGCATGCCGTAACCTTGGTGCGGAGGTGGCTGCTAGGTCCAATCATGCGCTGGGATAGGTCGTCCACCCAAATCCTGTGACTAAAAGAGACATGGACTGTGGAAATCTTCGCGAGCACAAAGTGAACCATACATTTAGCAAATCGAGTGCCTCCTCGGAGGCCCTGAATGATGGAGTGCTCGACGGTGAAGGGATCGCACACGGCACCAAATTGTTCCAGCGTGCGTGGTGCCATGCACTGGGCGACCTCGAGAAAGAGCACCGCGGGGGGGTATCCTAAGCGCAATGCCGCGCCTAGGAGTAGGTCCCACTGGATGGCGTCGTAGAAGCCCTTCACGTCCAGCATGCCGTGGGCCGAGGCGAGCTTCATGGCAGCGGCCACCTCGTCCCCCAGCGTGCGGAAGAAAGCCTCCTGGAGAGAGGCGTTGCCCAGGACGGCTGCGTCCCAGCCCTCCTCGGCGACGCTGGCCCATTCCCGTACGTGCACCTCGCGCACGAGAGACCAGAGCCTCCCCATGAGGGATGTCAAACCGATGATTCTGTCCCCATCGGTCTTCTTCGGGAGAAGCTTCCCGATGACCAACTGCGTCTGCTGTGGCCAGACCAGCGCCGCCTCCAAGTAGTTGAAAAGGGCCGCCAACTCATCAAGGCCAGCTGCTGGGACACGCTCGATGTCCGCGGGGGATAGGCGGTCGCAGCCCATCCCCGTCCTGCACTTCATGCGCCGAGCGGCGGCGTGCACCTCAGCACCTGTGATGGGTGGGAGGGGCTCGTCGTGCGCCGCCACTCGTACCTCGTCGACGACCGTCTTCAAGGCCTGAGGGTCGTGAGGATGAGCATCGAGCCTGCCTGCATCTGAGAGCGACCTACCTGAAGGTGTAGCCAGTTTGCTCAGGGCCGACGAGCCCAAGTTTGACGAGTGGATTGGTCTCTTGCTGAACGTCGGTGGCTGCACGGCCCGCGTGCTGGAGGCCTTTCAGGGACTAGCAGGGCGCATCGAGCAGAGGGCCCACCGTCGCGCCATCAGGGAGTCCCTCAGCGACTTCAAGGCGTGGCTCACCGACCCCAAGGCCAGCGGCGCGGTGTACCGCTCGCTGCGTGAGGACGCCCTCCCCCGCCAAGAGATCGTCGTTGGCAGCTCGACCCTCGTGCATCCCAAAGACATCCTCGACGCCAAGGCGCGCCAGTGGAAGGCCATCAGGAGGAGGAGGAGGAGGAGGAGGAGGAGGAGGAGGAGGAGGAGGAGGGGGGAGAGGATGGGGAGGTCCTCCTCCTCCTCCTCCTCCTCCTCCTCCTCCTCCTCCTCCTCCTCCTCCTCCTCCTCCTCCTCCTCCCCCTCCTCCCCCTCCCCCCCCTCCCCCTTCCCCCGCGCAGTATGGCCAGGCGCCCGAACGGCGCACAGGCAGGAATAATCACCCAAGTTACCAGAAGTACGAGAACGCAAGAAAAGGTGCCGATTCGATCAACTGTGGGCGCACCCTTGACGACTACTGGTGACATACAAGTCATCTCCATGTCGAGTTCAAAGCTTCATGCAATGCCATGCCGCCCTCAACTTGAGTGTTGCCGTCGACCTTCCTTATGAACGCGAGAGGTCCCTCCATCCATGCTCGCAAATGCTTCAACTGCAAATAATCGATGTGTGCAGGACCAAATTTTCCACTGAGCCGGTCAGCATCGTATGGCTTGTGATCCATTCCCTTGAACACTGGGGCCTGGGGAACTTCCTGGCCGATCGCAAGTCTAGCATTTACCATGTTCGACATATCGAAATACGTATAGCAACGGTGGTCTAACCCACCAACTTTAGACAACGCTGTCAAAAATTGGTGCTCCGATATGTTACGAAAGTTCTGCTCTGACAGACCCGTACCAACGTGCAGAGGACCGAAGATCCGATGGTAGAAATAAAACTCATCGAGACAACCTTCGCCTTGTTGCCAAAAGCGAGACTTGGGCGTTTGTCCCTCTTTGCTCACCGAGAGAGCTGAGTGCTCACGGCTGAGAACCATCCACTGGCTGTGCTTCACCGCCACGCCTCCGTCGACGTAGCCATGCTTGCTTGTCCCCCACGGTGCAACACACATTGAGCTCTTTCCGCGGAGACTGCTGTAAAGGGACTGCATGCCCTGAAACGACTTGACCGGCACCGTCGTGTCCGAAATAAACATAAACAAATCCTTTTCTGGTGATCCGATGTGTGGCCCTCTGGAGAGATATCTCGAGCTTACTGCTGGCTCCAACAAAGCTAACATTGGGCTGACGAGGTCCGCACAATACTTGGACTTCACTGTATCGACGACATCCGCAAAACCTGCATACTTGTCCTTACATGCTGCTGCGTCTTTACAATGTAGAACTGCCTCGTAATCCTCGCCGCGCTTATGATTTCGGAAAAACGTTTTCCAAACTTCATGATTCGGTAAGGTGCTGTTGGCTGTGAATAGAAAAAACATTTTACCAGGCTTGG
>CAUYUJ010000812.1:68072-78072 GCA_963575745.1 Prorocentrum cordatum
AGGCGGGGCACGGCCTGCTCGGCGGCTGGGGTCGCAGCCGTCGGGCTCTATGGCCCCGTGCAGACCGCGCCCGCCGCCCTCTTTTGGCCTTCCCCCTCCCCCTCCTCCCCCTCCCCCTCCCCCCTCCCCCTCCACAATTACACAATATGAAACTACTCTCCCACTTCCCCTGATGGCGTCCCGAAGGTATCCGACACCCCCCCGCGTTCTGTTTTTTTACACACAAGATTCCCAGGAAACGGGTTTTCGCTTGCGTTTTTTTTTTTTTTTTTTGTTTTTTTTTTATATATATTTTTTTTTTAAAAAAATGCTGCTCTCGCTGAGGCGCCGGCCTCATTTCTGCTCCCGAATCGTTCCGAATCGTGCTCCCGCTGCAGCGTGGGCCTCATTTTCGGATCGGTGTTTGGCCTCCGTCGTTCAGGATGGCGTTCTCGCCCCAGCGCGGGCCTCTTTCTCGCGCGCCCATCCGCCCGCCACCACCGCGCCGCACCACCACCACCACCACCACCACCACCACCACCACCACCACCACCACCACCACCACCACCACCACCACCAGCACCACCAGCACCACCACCACCACCACCCACCACCACCACCACCACCACCACCACCACCACCACCACCACCACCACACCACGCACACACGCACGCACGCACGCACGCGCACCACCACCCACTACGCACGCGCGCGCGGAGCCACAGGTCCGCTACGACACGCGTCCGCGGATAGAGAAAATCAGCGCCATGGTAAGGGATGGGAGGGAGGGGTAGGACGTCAGATATGACGCGAGCGCACCTAGCTTGTCCCTTCCCCCCCTCCTCCTCCTCCTCCTCCCCCCCTCCCCCTCCCCCTCCCCCTCCTCCTCCTCCTGCTGCTGCTCCTCCTCCTCCTCCTCCTCCTCAATTCCTTCTCAGTATAGATAACTTCTCCCTGTCGCACCCCGAGGCTAGTTTTTAGGGCGGGCCGGACGTTTCGCCTCAGACTAGCCCATCATTCATGATTCTGAAGTTTAAACAGTGACAGCAACTTCAGAAATGTAGGGCGGGTGATTTCCAAAATGTGGTCCTCGTTTTAACGCCACGCACATTCGCTTTTATAAGCTTGGAAGAGTTCCGCTGATTGGGGGCGGGTCGTTTTCGAAATGTGACTCTCGCATGAACGCCGCGCACATTCGTTTCACACGTTCGCAAGAGTTTCACGGATTGACGGCGGCTGGCTTTCAAAATGTGGCTCTCGCCTGAGCGCCGCGCACAGTCGTTTTAACAATTTGCAAGGGTTTCACGGATTGAAGGCGGGTCGTTTTCAAAATGTGGCTCTCGCCTTAGCGCGGCGCACATTCGTTTTACAAATTTGCAAGAACTTCACGGATCGAGGGCGGCTGGCTTTCAAAATGTGGCTCTCGCCTTAGCGCCGCGCAGACTAGTTTTAACACTTTGCAAGATTTTCACGGATAGCGGGCGGGTCGTTTTCAAAACTGTGGCTCTCGCCTCAGCGCGGCACACATTCGTTTTACAAAGTTGAAAGAGTTTGAAGGATTGAAAGCGGTTCCTTTTCAAACTGTGGCTCTCGCCTTAGCGCTGCGCAGACTCGTTTTAAACATGTGCGAGAGTTTCACGGATTCCAATGATCAACGTACCACATATGGTGTTTTGGAAGGATTCTGGATTATGCGGGCGCAACAGTGATGTTGATTCGTTGTGTTGAAGTCCCAGCAATGGCGTTCTGAAGCGACTCTGGATCGTCAAGATGCAGCAGTCAGGTTGATCCGTGGCGTTGAAATCCCGAAAGCACTTTTTTGGGGACGCTTCAGGATCTTCAAATTGTTGTGTTCCAACGAGGCAAGTCCCTCAATGGAAATGAACCGTTGCAGGGGCCAATGAAGAGGGAGCTTGGAGGGAGGATTAATTCCAACATCGTTGATGTCCCTTGGGTTTCCACTGGTCGTTATCCTCATCCACCTCCTCCTTCTCCTCCTCCAGTCCTTTTTCTTGAAAATAACTCTCCCCTGTCACACCCCGAGGCCAGTTTTTAGGCCGGACCAGGCGTCTCGCCCGAGACTTCCTCACCATTTACGACTCTGAACCTTAAGCAGCGGCAGCAGTTTCACAGATGGAGGGCGGGTCGTTTTCAAAATGTGGCTCTCGCCTTAGCGCGGCGCACATTCGTTTGAAACACTTGCAAGAGTTTCATTGATTGAGGGCGGTTCCTTTTCGACTTGTGGCTCTCGCCTTAGCGCGGCGGACATTCGTTTCTCAAGCTTCGCAGGGGTTTCACGGATTGAAAGCGGTTCCTTTTCAAAATGTGGCTCTCGCCTGAGCGCCGCGCACATTCGCATTAACAATTTGCATGTGTTTCACGGACTGAGGGCGGGTGGTTTTAATAATGTGGCTCTCGCCTGAGCGCGGCGCACATTCGTTTTACAAATTTGTAAGAAATTCACGGATCAAGGTCGGCTCCTTCTCAAAAGGTGGTTCTCGCCTTAGCGCCGCGCACATTCGTTTACAACATGTTCAAGAGTTCACGGATTCCCATCATCAACGTACTAAAAATTGTATGTTGAAAAGATTCAAGATTTTGTGGGCGTAGCAATTACGTTGATTCTCTGTGTTGAAGTCCTAATATGAGTTTCTGGCACGACTCAGGATCGTCAAGACGCAACAATCAGGTTGATACGTGGCGTTGAAATCCCGAGACAAATGTTTTGGCACGCTTCAGGGTCCTCAAACGGGTGTCTTCCAACGAGGCAGTTCCCTCAATGGAAATGAACCGTTGTAGGGGCCTATGAAGAGGGAGCTTCGAGGGAGGGTTTACTCCAGCATCGTTGATGACTCTTGGGCTTACCTTGGTCCTCCTCCTCCTCCTCCTCCTCCTCCTCCTCCTCCTCCTCCTCCTCCTCCTCCTCCCCTCCCCCTCCTCCTTCCTCCTCCTCCTCCTCCCCCTCCTCCTCCTCCTCCTCCTCCTCCTCCTCCCCCCCTCCTCCTCCTCCTCCTCCTCCTCCTCCTCCTCCTCCTCCTCCTCCTCCTCCTCACAACTGTACTCCGTTCATGAGGTCTCGACTGCAGCCGGCTCTGGGCGAGGCGCCCAGGGGGCTCGGGCTCGAGGCCCGGCTCGGTTCTGCCAGGCTTCGGGTGCCAGGGAAGCTTCGACGCACGACGCTTCGGATTCGCTCGAGCACAGGGCCGTTCAGATTCGCCTCCGCTCGGCTCGCCCCGCTTCCGAACCGGATCGGATCTTGAGCTCGAGCTGGTCGAGCGCCCCGCGCGATTCGACTGCGGCCGGACCTGAGTTATGCATTCAGGCAGCTCGAGCTGAAGATCCAGATCAGTTCGATCGTGATTCTGTCCCCACGGCCGACCTAATCCACAATGCAATGGAGCACAGCACTTCAATGCGGCATGGCGCGTCTAAGTTCATCACAGCACAGCGCAGCACAGCCCCTGGCAATATACATCACCATCGCTACCTTGAGCATTGCAATTTCCCGAGGCCCGAATTTGGTGCCTTGAACAGTTTCCATGTTTCACATTTCCATCTCCCTTTCCGGGTTCGTGGGTCGATCATTTTGACGGACGTGGGCATGTGCTTCGAAACGACCTTTCGACGGCCAAAGAGGCCCCCAAGATTGCCACATGATCGCCCAAGAGGCCTCCAAAATGACCCCAGGACGGCCCAAGAGGCCCCCAAGACGGCCCCCAAGAGGGGCCCAAGGCGGCCTAAGAGGCCTCCAAGCCGCCCAAGATGGCCTTCAAGACGAGCCTGAAGCGCCCGAAGAGGGCCGAGAGAGGTTCCAGAGGTGGTATCCGACGGCATAAAACGGGCCAGAAACGCCGTAAGACGGCCAAAGAGGCCCGCATGAAGCCCAAACATGCATCCAAGAGGCCCAGAGAGAACCCCACGAGGCCACCAGGGGGCCCCCAGGAACCTCTCAGGAGGGCCCCCAAATGACCCCAGAAACTCCCAAGAGGTCCCCCCATCCCACTCCTTATCCTCCTTGTTCCTCCCTCTCCTCATCCTCCTCGTCCTCCCTCACGTGTTCCCCGAAGGTCATCCACAACGGCTGGGGGAACGCATTGTCCAATAGCGTGGCCAAACATTGCCCAAACGCTTGGCAACGTAGGCGTATCGCGAAAGGCAGGGAGCGGCGGTGATTCGCCGAAGGCGTCCTCGATGACAATTTGGCCTGCAGGCAGGTGCCCCATGGGAAAATTCGGATTCCCCGAAATTTCTGGGCACCCATCGGCGTGTGGGGAGATCCTGCATGGGTCCAGGACTGCCCAGACAGTGTGCCCCTGCATCTCTTGTGACAGGACTTCTTGACGTGTGCAGGTTACTTGTTGCTGTAGTGTGGGAAGGAAAGATAGGGAATACAGTTGAGATACAGTCAACCCGTCGTAAGGATGCGCGGTAAGGATGCAAGGTCCTTGGAAGGCCATGTCGGCACTTTGCCAGCGGGGCGCAGCCAGCGAAAGCGGCCAAGGATGAGCCGAAGGGGAAGGATGCTGGGGCAACATTGAGAGTCGCTCGTCCTTACTGTGCGGGTTGACTGTAAGCGTACCCCCGAAATCTTGGGCCGCTCTTCGCCATTGTGACAACTGCAGCCAAGGTGGCACGCAGCTCAATGCTCAATGGCGGGGAGGGCGAAAGGTAGAGGAGGAGGAGGAGGAGGAGAAGGAGGAGGGGGGAGGAGGAGGAGGAGGAGGAGGAGGAGGAGGAGGAGGAGGAGGAGGAGGGGGAGGAGGAGAAGCCGGGGGATTGTGGAGTCGCTGTGGGTTTTAGACGAAAATTTAAGATATTTCACTTTGTTCCTGATCATTATGCTGATGTTTCCTTTCTCGTTTTCTCTCTCTCTCTCTCAATCTCTCCCACTCCCATTCCCATTCCATTCCCATTCCCAATACCATTACCATTACCATTCCCATCCCAATTCCCATTCCCATTCACATTACCGTTACCATTACCATTACCTTTACCTTTATCTTTACCTTTACCTGTACCATTACCATTACCATTACCATTGCCATTACAATTGCCAGTGCCAATGCCATTATCATTGCAATTGCCATTATCATTGCCATTGCCATTGCCAATGCCGTTGCCATTGCCATGGTATTGCCATTGCCAGTCGCCACCCCGTTACCATTACCGTTACCCTTACCATTACCATTCCCATTACCATTCGCCACCACCATTACCATTGCCATTATCGTTAGCATTACCAACACAATTGCCATTACCATTACCATTACCGCTGCCATCACCATTACGAATCCCATTCCCATCATCATTGCCATTACCATTACCGTTACCAGTACCATTTCCATTACCATTGCCATTATCTTTCCCACTACCACTACCATTTCCATTCCCGTTCCCGTTCTAATTACCACTACGATTCCCATTCCCATTCCCATTCCCATTCCCATTCTCATTCCCATTACCATCACCATTACCATTACCATGACCATGACCATGACCATTACCATTGCCATGGCCATTGCAATTGCCATTGCCGTTGCCGTTGCCATTCCCATTGCCAATCGCTACCCCGTTACCATTGCCATAACCATTACCATTACCGTTATCGTCACCAGTACCATTCCCAGTACCATTATCATTACCACTGTCATTGCCATTACCATTACCATTGCCATTGCCATTGCCATTCGCCACTACCATTACCATTGCCATTCGCCACTACCATTACCATTACCATTGCTATTGCCATTGCCCTTCGCCACTACCATTACCGTTGCCAGTACCATTACCATTCCGATTCACATTCCCATTCCCAATACCATTACCATTACACTTAGAACTGCCATTGCCAGTACCATTACCATTGCCTTTACCTCTACCTGTACATTTACCCTTACCCTTACCGTTCCCATTTCCGTTACCACTACCACTGCCATTTCCATGCCCGTTCCCATTCCCATTCCCAATCACATTCCCATTCCCGTTCCCAGTCCCATTCACATTACCATTGCCATTACCATTACCATTGCCATGGCCATTACCATTGCCATTGCCATTGCCATTGCCATTGCCATTGCCATTGCCATTACCGTTGCCGTTGTCATTGTCATTGCCATTGCCAGTCGCCACCCCGTTACCACTATCATTACCGTTACCATTACCAGTACCAGTACCATTACCTCTGTCATTACCATTACCATTCGCATTGCTATTGCCATTGCCATTAGCCATTACCATTACCAATACCATTTCCATTGCCATTCCCATTCTCATGACCATTACCATTACCATTACCATTATCACTATCATTTCCATTACCATTACCTTTACCTTTACCCTTACCCTTATCATTCCCATTTCCGTTACCACTACCACTACCATTTCCATTCCCGTTCCCGTTCCTATTCCCATTCACATTCCCATTCCCGTTCCCATTCCCATTACCATTGCCATTATCATTACACTTACCATTGCCGTTGCCATTGCCATGGCCATTATCATTGTCATTGCCATTGCCGATCTCATTGCCATTGTCATTACCATTACCGTTGCCATTGTCATTGCCATTGCCAATCGCTACCCCCTTACCATTACCATTACCATTACCGTTACCATTACCAGTACCATTACCATTACTTCTGTCATTACCATTACCATCACCATTGCCATTGCCATTCGTCACTACCATTACCATTGCCAGTACCATTTCCACTCCCATTCCCATTACCATGATACTACCGCTGCCATTACCATTAGAATTCCCATTCTCATTCCCATTCCCAATACTACTACAATTTCCATAACCATTACCATTACCATTACCATTACCATTACCATTACCATTACCATTACCATTACCAGTGCCATTACCATTACCACTACCACTATCATTTCCATTCCCGTTGCCGTTCCCATTCCCACTTCCATTCCCATTACCATTACCATTACCATTACCACTGCCATTGCCAGTACCATTACCATTACCATTACCATTATCATTACCATTACCATTACCTTTAACTCTACCTTTACCTCTACCCTTACCATTACCATTACCATTGCCATGGCCATTATCATTGCCATTGCCATTGTCATTGCCATTCCCATTGCCATTGTCATTGCCATTACCATTACCGTTACCGTTGCCATTGTCATTGCCTCGCTACCCCGTTACCACTATCATTACCGTAACCATTACCAGTACCATTACCAGTACCATTACCATTACCATTACCATTGCCATTGCCATTGCCATTCGAGGATTTCAGTAGGAATCATTCAGTGGAGGGTTTCAGTAGGAATTCACATGTGGAGGATTTCGGTAGGAATCATTCAGTGGAGGGTTTCGATAGGAACCCTTCTGTCGAGGATTTTACTGTGAATCCTTCTTATGGGGGCGTCCAATAGGAATCCTTCTAGGGGGGAGGGTAGATGTGGTCACGTCGCATGCCTTTTTTTTTTTTTCTCCTGGCGCCACCCCCCCCCCCCAGAAAAAAAAATGTTTTTTTTATCGATTTGTTTTTCGGGGGGGGGGGGGGCGCTGGAGAAAAAAAAGGCAGAGAGGTAGCAGGAGGGGGAGAGGGAGGAGGAGGAGGCGGAGGAGGAGGAGGAGGAGGAGGAGGAGGAGAGGAGGAGGGGAGGAGGAGGAGGAGGAGGAGGAGGAGGACGACACAGAGCAGAGTTTGCAGAGAAACAGTCGCGAACTCAGCGCGAAACCCTCGCGCGCGCGCTTTTGAACCCCTGCGACTCCACAATCCCCCGTTCTCGAGGAGGAGGAGGAGGAGGAGGAGGAGGAGGAGGAGGAGGAGGAGGAGGAGGAGGGGGAGGAGGAGGAAGAGAAGAAGGAGGAGGAGGAGGAGGAGGAGGAGGGGGAGGAGGAGGAGGAGGAGGAGGAGGAAGAAGAGCGAGGCACCTCCTGACCAGGCAAGCCTCGCTCCCAGCTAAGGGGGGGAGGAGATGAGTCTAAAGGGGCCCCAGGACACACAGATAAATGCACACAAATAAAGAGATCCCCCATATTTCCCATATTTTTTTCTGGTTGTTTGTCTTCCCCCCCACTTCCCATATTTCTTCCCATATTTTTTCCCATATTTTGTCCCATATGTCCGTGTGTTTTTTTCCTCGTGGATGAGGAGCTGAAGAGAAACAGGGAGTGCATGTCATCGAGAATCTGCCAACTCCCACAGTGAAGCGGCGCTTCGGCCGGATTGCCCCAGTGCAGTCGCGAGGACTTCAGAACGCTTCGTTTGCTGGCCAAGCACTTTTGCACTTGCCAGGCACACCAGGGGAGGGAGACGACGGAGAGGAAAGGCATCTTGTAGAGCGAGGCGCTGATCAGCCGACAAGGGAGAGGACAGGGAGGAGGGGGCGGTGGAGGAGGAAGACGCTCTCTTGTGCAGAGCTCACGGGAAGAGGAAGCGGCGGAGGGGGGAGGAGGAGGAACAGGCGGAGGGAGACGAGGACAGAGAGGAGACGGCCAAGTCGCCCAGGACCCCGAAGCGGCGGGCGGCGCAAGAGAAGGCCAGCACTGCTCGGCTGCGCGCAGGCCTGGCCCCCCAGGCAGGCACGACCCCTGGTGCGCGGCCTGCCGACTGCTGCGCGCGGTGCGACCGCAGCGGCCTGCGTGCCTGGGCGCGGCCCCGCCGCGCCCCCCCCGCCCGGACGCCGCGCACCCAAAGGTCCTCTCCAGCGAAGGGCCACTCCTGCGTGCCGGCGACCTTCGCGTGCCTGCGCGCGACGATCACCGCCGCCGGGGTTCCCGGCCTGCGCGCGTCGGAGCAGAAGCTTTTGGCGCTCCGCGCGGACTTCCTGGGCCCGCGCCGGACCCCCCCCCCTCTCCCTGGCGCGCGGCTGCGCGCCAGGGGCGGCGCCGGAGGCGCCGCCTGGGGGGGGCCCTCAAGGCGCGAATCCCAGAAATCCGCGGCGGAGCGCCACATGTTTCTGCTCATGCCTTTTCTTCCTCTTCAACCTCGTGCCTTTTTCTCTTCTTCGGCCTTCTTCGGCCTTCTTATGCCTATGCTTATGCTTCATGCTTGCGCCCCCGACCCCGGACCTTGGGAGGGCCACACTGCACAGTGGCAACCTCGCGCCCCCCGGGCGGAGAGGACATCGCCGGGCTCTGCGCGAGGAGCCCGGGATCCTGACCAGAAGAAGAGAAAAACAACATAATAATTAACTTTGGTCGGGCATGTCATCCTACAGGGGGGACTTTGGACGACAAATAAAAAAGTACGCCAAACATATTCCAACATGGTATAAACAAATACCTAAGCCACAAATCGTCCCCATAGTATTTTACTACTATCCTTGAACGTTCCTCCTGTAGAAGGACGTGCCCGATTTAAACAGAAATTTCTGGCGCTCCGCGAGGATTTCTTGGATCCGCGCTTGACCCCCTCCTGGCGCGCGGAGCGCGCCAGGGGCGGGGCCGGAGACGCCGCCGGGGGGGCCCAGCGCGGACCCAAGAAATCCGCGGCGGAGCGCCAAAAGTTTATGCTTATGGCATTTTTTCTTCTTCGACTCATGCGGTCGTCCGGGAAGCACGAAGACGTGACGGGCCTGTCCACGCCAGCGGCCGCCACGTCCCTTTCGATGGACTGGTAGAAAGCTCCACCTTGCGCTGCCTCGTGGACTCGACGCAAGGACTGGAAGTGATCAGGAGAGGGAGGAGAAGAGAGCGGAATGGGCCTCAACGAGAGAAAGAGAGAAAAGGAGATATATACATATATATATATATACATATATATATGTATATATATATATATATATATATAAAGAGGGAGAGAGAGAGAGAGAGACAGAGAGAGAGAGAGACAGAGAGAAACAACAAAAAACGAGGACTTGGACTGGTCAAGCGGGGGAGGAGAGGAGGAGGAAACAATAAAAAATCAGGGGAGGGGCCAGCCTGGGAAAGTGGGGGAACGGCCAAGGTGCACGAGGCGACGACTAGGTGGCGACGTCCGATCACTACCTCCACCGAGCATCGATCCTCCCCAATCGATCGGAGGCGGGGGTAGGGTT
>CAUYUJ010000812.1:83072-109086 GCA_963575745.1 Prorocentrum cordatum
CTGGCGGCTGCTCGCAGCCGAGCACCTCGAAGCACAACACTTCCCATGTCCAGGACGGCAGGCCCCAAGGTGCACCCCATTGTGCTGCCAGACGTCGCGCGGTGTTTCGCCTCCGTCCGTCGTGCACAGAGGGGCAGGGGGACTCTCAGAGGGGCCAGGAAGCTCCTCCTCCTCCTCCTCCTCCTCCTCTCTACTCCTCCTCCTCCTCCTCCTACTCGCCTCCTCCCCTCCTCTTCCTCCTCCTCCCATCCTCCTCTCCTCCTCTCCTCCTCCTCCTCCTCCTCCTCCTCACTCCTTCCTCCTCCTCCCTCCGCCTCCTTCCTCCTCCTCCCTCCTCCTCCTCCTCTCCTCCTCCTCCTCCCCTCCGCCTCCTCCTCCTCCTCCTCCTCCTCCCTCTCCTCCTCCTCCTCCTCCTCCTCTTTCGGCACAGACCTTAACGCAAGAGGTGCCCACAGGCGGCCATGGGCGGGCACCGGGCGCAACCTCGGCACGCCCGCCAACAAGCGCGGGCGCGCCCAGGAGGCGCCCACACACCAGGCGCCAGCCGAACACCCAGCACACCCACTACGCCGCTGCAGAAGTTCGTCAAGTCCTATGGGGGGCGTCAGGATGATGCAGGATTCTGCTGCTACCTCCGCGCGGGCGGGCGGGCGAAGGCCGACCCCTGTCCCAACCGCGCCAAACTGCCCCCCCTCCCCCCCTTTCCCCCCTAGAACCCTAGCGGACTGGGTCAAGAGCGGTCGGATCAAAGATCCGGGATTTCTAAATCCGAGATTTCCTCCAGTCCTGTAATGGTGTATATGTAACACGGGGAATGCTCAGATCCCGGCATACCAAAAACAAAAAACACGGTTTTAGAAACCCCACCGGGCGGGATCCTGCCCTGCCGACGCAAGATGCTTAAATTCCAATTCGTGACGAAACTGTTGTAACGCCGATGTATCCGACGACTTAAGAAAGACAAGGAGGAACCCCTAAATGCAAGCACGCTGTGTGTGAACAGACTGAGAAAGGAACAACAATTGTCAAGAAACCAGGGCGGCGAAACAAGGTGAACAAAAACCAGGGCGGCGACGAGGTCCATCTCACACGCAGTCGCACGGGGTCATTTGGGGATCGTTCCTCCTTCTTCCCTCCTCCTCATCCCCCATTTTTTCCCCTCCGTCCCTCTTCCTTATAAACAACTCCTCCTTGTCGCGCCCCCCGACGCGTCGGTTGGGCGAGTTGTGCGCTTCGCCTGATACTTCCTCACCAGTTAAAGCTTGAAATTTGCAGCCGCTTCGCGGATGGAGGACTGGCCGTTTGCGAAGTGTGGCTCTCGCCTCAGCACCGCGCGCATTCAACTTGACAATTTGCAACAGCTTCACGGATGGAGGGCGGGCCGTTTTCAAAATGTGGCCTTCGCCTCAACGCCGCGCGTATTGGCACTAAAAGCTTGCAGCCGTTTCACAAATGTAGAGCGAATCATTTTCAAAATGCTGCTCTCGCCTCAGCGCCCCGTGCATTATGTTTTCAAAGTTTGGCTCTCGCCTTCGCGCCGCGCTGATTCGTTTGGTAGGTGCGCGACAGGCTCAAACATTCGCATGGTCAAAGTCCAAGGAACGGTGTTCTGGCAAGAGTCAGGATTGTCATAACGCAGCAGTCATGTGGGTTCGCGGTGCTGTAGTCCCAAGAACGGTGTTCATGCACGGCTCACGATTGTCAGGGCGCAACACTCAAGTCGCGACGCTGAACTCCCAGGAATTGTGTCTTGGCGCGACTGAGGAATCTCATACGTTTGTTTTTCCCTACCTAGGCTCTGCCTAGAAGGGTTCTTACTCTCTTAGCTTCAAGGGCCGGGCAGTGGAAAGCGCCCCGGGCGGTTCCCCCAGTCCCCGCCCCGCGGTTCCCCCAGTTACGACCACTTAGCTTAGCTTTGCTTACCTCATCTCAGATTAGCCTAGCTTAACTTAGCTTAGCTTAGCTTAGCCTAACCTAGCTTAGCTTAGCCTAGCCTAGCTCAGCTTTGCTCAGCTTAGCCTAGCGCAGCATTATCATATCATAGCATAGAATAGCATAGTTTATCAAATAATATCATAGCATAGCAGAGCATAGCTCAGCATAGCATAGCGCAGCATAGCATATCATAGCATAGCATAGCGCAGCATAGCATAACATAGCATAGCACAGCGCAGCATCGCATAGCATAGTATAGCATAGCATACCATAGCGCAGCATAACCTAGCATATCATAGCATAGCATAGCGCAGTCTAGCATTGCATAGCATAACATAGCGCAGCATAGAGTAGTATATCATAGCATAGCATAGCGCAGCATGGCATATCACAGCATCGCCTAGCATAGCATAGCATAGCGTCGCGTAGCATAGCATATCATAGCGCAGCATAGCATAGCATCGCATAGCATAGCGCAGCATAGCAACGCATAGCATAGAATAGATGTACATGTAGATGTATATGCATGTGTACATGTAGATGTAGCTGTAGGTGTAGATGTGGATGTAAGTCTAGATGTAGATGTAGGAATTAAACTGTACTCTTACTACTACCACTACCACTACCACTACCACTACCACTACCACTACCACTACCACTACCACTACCACTACCACTACCACTACCACTACCACTACCACTACCACTACCACTACTACTACTACTACTACTACTACTACTACTACTACTACTACTACTACTACTACTACTACTACTACTACTACGACTACTACTACTACTACTACTACTACTACTACCGCTACTGATACAACTGCGACGGTCAGGAGAAGGAGGAGGACGGCGTTTACCGTTACTACTAATATTGCTCTCCTCGGGGCTCCAACTCCTAGGTAGGGTCGCTCTGGGATAATCAAATGGGGTATCTGCCGCGATGAGAACCCTCCACCGTGCCGCTGGGCACGGCGTGGGCGTGTCCTCCGGTCCTGCGCCCAGCCCCTTAGGCACTCTTGAAGTGTCTGGAAGGTGCCCAGGCCTTGTGAACGGAGGTTGCAGACCGAAGGGTCGAACCTACCGTCGAATCCGTTAGTAGAAGGTGATATGAGAGAGTGAAAGCGTCCTTTTCCCTCTCACGGCCCGACACTTGGTTCCAGCAAAAGTTCCCTTGGAAACGCGAAACAAGAAATATATGTACGCCCATCGGCGAGATGAGTTGTCGCGCGCGCGTGCTCAGCGCTCGCGCGCGCGCGATCCCAAAACGTCCCCATGGCAACACAATGGTTCCAGGTGGGCCTGAAGCCACAGACGCTAACGTTCAGACGACCCTGGGATGACGCCACCCCAACACGATCCCGCCATGGATTCTGGACCGTCTCAGGCCGACTCGATGACGACCAAACACATGAACCACGAATGACGCCGAGATGGCCCGATGGCAACAAGATAGATCCAAGCGCGCCCAGGGTGGCCACGTAATGAACACGGGACGGCTGCGCGATCCAAACATTCCCAGGATATGATCTCAAGGTGACTTCAAGACGATCCTGACAGACATGGCAGGAACGCTGCAACTCCGGAGCCCCGCCTTACTCCAACCCGATCCCAGCATGGCGGGATCCGCGAACGACCCGGAATATTTGTTTACCGTATTCCTAACGGGTGGGATTTTAGTCTGTCTGAACTAAGACTAAAATACCAAAGGCGGCAAGTTAGGCGGGATCCCGCCCGGCCCACGGCAGAAGACTACATTGCTTGGCTTCTACGGGGGTAGGGGGGTTAGGACGGGGCGTCATGTACTTCCGCTGTCTTCCGCAAGCCTTCCGACGGCCTTCCGCCGCCTTCCGCCCCGTTTTGCTTCCGTCGGTTTCCGCTAGCGGGCGCCGTGATGGAAAGTCAGGAAACTTTCATTGGGCCGACGCAGTCATCGGTCTCGCTGTCCAGTACCTGTGCCGAGAGGATTACAGGATGGAGGGGTAGACGGAGGACAAGGGCGGCCTTCACCCACAGGCCCCAGATTGCCAACTCTCTTGGGGCTTCCCGCGCGCAACCTGCGGTCTCTCGCGGCTTCTCTCGAACGACTCTTTCGGAACCAAACAGGGCCCCGACACGGGCCACGAGGGCCCCAAGAAGCCCCAACGACGGTCCAAGAGGGCCCCGAGTCGCCGAACGATCGGCGCAAGGTGCCCAAAACGGCCCGAAGACAGCCCAAGAGGCTTCCAAGAGGCCTCCCGAGAGCGCCCCAAGAGGCAAGAACCATTGATTTCCTTGGGCTTTTGAGAGATTTTCGCGCTTTCGCCTTTTCTGTTTTCGGACGCTTCTAGACGACCCAAAGAGGCCCCCAAGACCACCCCAAGACGGCCCAAGAGGCCTCCAAGAGGGCCCCAAGACGCCCTGAGAGCGCCCCAAGACGGCGCCCAAGACGGCCCAAGGGGGCCCCAAGACGGCCCCGAAAGGGGCCCAGGCGAGGAAGCACGAGCCGAAAATCCGAGCCTTCCGCCCTAAGAGGCCCGCAGGCGGCCCCAAGAGGCGCCCAAGAGGCCCCAATTGACCGCCACGAGGCCCCCAGCAGGCCCCAAGAAGCCCCTAAGAGGCCCCACACCAGCTTCCAAGAGGCTTCACAACTGCCTCGAAGAAGCCCCCGAGAGGCAGGCACGGTGGCGGGATGTGCAGAAGGCCATTCGACGAATGATTGTAGAGCTCTGTGAAGAGGGAGCTTTGACGGAGAGTTTATTGCAACATCGCTGATGCGTCGTAGGTTTACTCTGCTCTTCCTCCTCCTCCTGCTCCTCCTCCTCCTCCTGCTCCTCCTCCTCCTCCTCATCATCATCTTCAGCAGCAGCAGCAACATCATCATCATCATCATCATCATCATCATCATCATCATCATCATCATCATCATCATCGTCATCGTCATCACCATCATCATCATCATCATCATCATCGTCATCGTCATCATCATCATCATCAACTCCATCATCGTAATCATCATCAGCAGCATCATCATCATCATCCTCATCATCAGCATCAACACAACCATCATCATCATCATCATCATCATCATCATCATCATCATGATCATCATCATCATCATCATATTCCTCCTCCTTCTCCTCCAACTCCTCTTCCTCCACACATGGTCCATGTATCTACCTTGGCACACGTCCGCGGTAACACCATACTTCCGAAATATGAAGACCCTGCTGCTTCACGTAGCCGAGCAGGGAGGTTACACACAAGCCCAATATACCACATCGTAGTCATTGTGATACTCGAACGGGTTCACGACCTACGTCAAACACTCGAAGTCGTGTCCATTACAACTGCAAAACGTGGCGACGTGTGCCTGGGGGGTTCCCTCGCATTCGGGCCTTCCCCAGGACTTGCGTCCTGCCAGCAGAACTTGGCGACTTGGCCTGAGGTGTTCCCACGCATTCGGGGCTTCCTCGAGGACCGTTCGTTGATGTAGCTGAGCCCAGCATGGCTCACACTTTGTCAGAATAAGATTTGATCAGCTCCACGACCTGCGTCAAACACTCAAGGCCGTGGTAAGTATAAGATTGTGCAACTTCACGACCTGCGTCAAACACTCAAGGCCGTGATGGATGTGGTAGTACGATATGCTACCGTCCTGAGCAGATGGCTGCACAGAACTCGAAAAACTTCCTCTTGGCAGACTGTTTGGAACACTTCATACACTCGAGCTCCTGGCCAACACGTGCTTGTCGGAAAGGAAGTAGGACATGGCATCGGTTACCTGGCTTCTCAGTGCGTCTGTTGTGTTCCAAGATCAACTTATCATAATCCTCTGGCGTCCGTTTTTGGCCACACTGATGCGGCCCCGACGGCATAGCTCCAGGTGTACATAGAAGGCGAGGCCACGTGCTGAAGCGTCCGATCCCCGCCGTAGTGAACTTGCACTGGATGCAGTACAAGTGCGGGTCTTGGTCTCTCCTGGCGCCAGTAAGCGGGCCAAGCACGTGGTATCCTTGCTGTCGGGCCTCTCGGTTGTGAAGAAGACGCTTCTGCTCGTCGATGAGAGCACGCCCTTGGAGACCATGAAACTCTCGTTCCTCATCTGACGTCCAGGTGATCACGTTGCGTAACTTCTGGACCGATACAACATTCCTGGTGTGTGTACCTCTCTCCGCGAGCGCTGCCACAGATTGCATTGCCCTTGTAGAAAGATCACTCTCTCGACCAGTATTGGCGATGTTCTCCTGGAGACATGGTGCGTTCCAGATCGGCTTCGGGGGCGAACACCAATCAGGACGAACGTCTAGGCTGCCTTTGCGGTCCGTGGAGGCGAGGGCCAGCGCGTAAACCACCTTCATCGTATGCTGGTGGGCCACGAATGCCGCTCGACATTTGAACCCTGGAGCCTTCCGAAGTCCAAGAGGTATCAGAGCACTTATTTCGGCGTGGGTCTCGCGTGGGGCCAGTTTGCACTTACACAGTTGAGCCATTCTCATGGCTGCAGTGCTGAAATATCTGGCCATACGCACAATCTTTGCATCGCTGGCGTTCTCTTGTGGAGTGACGAGAGGGAGGCCAGTTACAATAGTGAAGTCAATGGCGAGCTCGACCCAGGACACAGACATTGGAGCCCGCACCGCATCGTCAGCTTCCCACTGCAGTTGTGAAAAGTACCATACCACTGCTGGAAATAGAGATTGTTGATAGTACCAAGCTCGATTGGCAACCGTCTCGGGTAGTATCGGCTTGAACTTCCACTCGTGTATGTTCGGCTGGATGGGATCCCATTGGTAGCCTGGTAAGGCAGCCTTCGGGGACCAGTTCGTCGGGTTCGTAATAGATTGATCCAGGGCAAGACCAGTCATTGTCTCCTGTGGCCTCGCACTCGATGACGAGCTGGGCTCACAGGGAATATTGGCTGCTTGGTCTGCTTCTGGAGGTGCGTTGCGTAGTAGTCGGCGCCGGCGTAAAGATGGCTGGGCCGATGGTGCTGGCTGAGGTAGTGGTGAGGAGGCCCGTCGTGGCGGTGGCTGGGGTTGCTCGTCGTCCGAGTCCATGCCCAGATGCGCCCACGGGTCCTCCTCGTTATCCTCATCAGGTTGCACATGTTGTTGACCGTCAAGCTCGGCTCGCTCCATAGCTTGGGCCTGCTCGCATCTGGCATGATGCGAGTCCCTTCCCCTCTCTTTCAGCTCCTTGGCTCGGTGCATGAGGATGACCGTCGCAGTGTGCTGGAGGAGATAACATAATTTCTGTTATTGTCGATGTTGTTGCCGAATCGCGTCTGGCAGGCCGTGAGACCTTGCCGCACGTACAGCTCCAGCATCAGCTTGATTGTTCAGTTCCCACAGATGTCGTTCATCTTCTGGAATGTCACGCTCCCGTCTATGAGCTTTGACCTTCTGTATCCGAAATAACTCTCGTCCTTTGGCATTGAGTCCAGTCTCTATGGCCTGCCAGAGGTCGGTATGCTGCTTGGTATGCAATGCTTCCCCTCTGAGAAGTGCTGAAAAATTGCGGACACAATAACTGCTGTCAGTCAAGTAGATCTGCTTGCCCCAACTCCATGCTACAAAATGGCGGAGTGCTGCGACCTCGGCGCGCTGAGCACCTTGGGCCACGCTGCGTAGGGGTACTTCAACGTTGCAAGGATGTCCCCTGCCGTAGCACAGTGAATACCCCGACCTGCGAAGGCGCAAGTCGGACGCCTGGCCAGGACATGACCCATCACCTGCTACAACAATGAAATCATCAATCTTGGTAAGAATACCATCCTCATTGTCTCCCACTTCGCATTCACCATCAGCATGATGTGATGGTGCATGTAGCGGAGGATCGTCTGGAAGTAGTTCGCATGCGAAAGCGTCATGTTCTGGCTTGTCTGGTAGTTGTCCACAACACAAGAGGCACGTCGGTAGTGCAAGAAGCTCCTCTCTCGTGTAGCTGTCCAAAAGCGCCTTTCTTTGTGATTCCCATCTGGGGCAGTCCAATATGATATGCTGCATGGTCTCGTCGGGAGCGAGGCAGAACGGGCACTTCATGTGGGCTGGATTCTTGGTGATGTAATGCAGTCTGTGTCCAGTGATGGTGCCACCCTGTAGGTAAGCACGCAAGAAAGGAACCTGCTTGGTAGTCAATTTGGGTACTGGTATGTCCGAAGATCCAAGTAACAGCGGAGGCTGCTCCTTCGGCTCATCGTCAACATCCTCGTCGTCAGGCTTGGTGATGCGGTCAGCCTTGCGCAGGATGGACGTGGTCACATGATAGTTCAGGCCAGCAGTGCAGCCCTTCATGTCTTTACGTTCTTGCAACTGGAGGTCGGTTCGCCACACAAAGCGTCGAAGATCCTCTCTCAGTGTATGCTGCCACCAGCCCATGGGGTGCTTGGTGAGGTAAACTCTCTGATGATTAGCCCTCTCGAAGTAGTCGAAGGCTGGCCATGTCCATTGTAGATCTTTCAAGACTGAGCGAATTCTGTTGATTGGCCCAGTGTCGTTATCCTTCACGTTGAATGTCACTCGATGCTGCAAAATATCCCAGCACTGCTTCGCACGTCGTAGTAGTCGTGGCGCGCCCGGGCTGGAGAAGAGTCGCCTCGCAATCACCAGTGGTTGGGCTGTGGCGATCTGCACGGGGTCAAGCAGATGACCTCGAGTAACAAGAGTTAGCGTCATGGCTGGGGAACGATGCGCTCTCCCTCTTTGCCACATACTTTTTATCACCGCCGATCTGAAATTGAGATGATTGTGTTTCGGCAGTCGTCTGTATTCCATCCCTGGCGCAAGGCGTGGCAAGGCTGCTGTGGCCAAGAGACGCTGCTTTCCCTGAAGTCCAAGTGGGGCTGCTCCCGTGCGTTGTGTCACGCGATATGCTGAGGTGTACCGTCGGCGTCTCTCGGCCTGCGGGCACATGCCCAGCGTACATATCTCTCCTCCCACCAGTGTAAAATTACGTACAATCGATGCTTGGTCGTGTCCTTGGGCATGTAGACGATGCCGAAGCTCCTTCTCCGCCTTGATCGATGTGGCAAAGTGCTTGGTTTTGTCAACATTGGTTTGAGTACCTGAATGCCGATCAAATTCAACTGAGATGGTCGTTGCATTGGCGGTCCGAATGGCATGATTGGGTCCTTCTGCTCTGAAGTTTCCATCATCAATGAAGGAAGCAAATTTGACCTCCGCTTCCTTCTCCAAGGCATGGCTCCATATTGACATCAATGCAAGTGCTTGTTGCAGGGGCCAGGAGTCACCTTGGATAAAACCGTTGCTACGTTTAGTCTCTGGGCCCACAGCACGTGCTACCTTCCACCTCGCTCGGAGGTCCTCGTAGAAGATGGCGGAGGCGTGCGTGACTCCATCTGGGCAGCCCAGCGCTTTCATCAGTCTGTTGCCGATCTCGTACTCAAGGAGATCGAAGAATTTTCGGCGGTCCGCTGAACATCCTGAGGTCGGGGTACCCGTGATGTGTGCGTACTCGATGTCCAGTGCCAGCCCCCAAGATACAGCTTGGTAGTGGTACCCTTTCCTTGCCCCAATCGCGCCGTCATGAAGCCAGAGTTCGCGCCAGGGAGCCATTTGGGTGAATCTGTCGCCTGTGGCGGCGGTGTAGATAGGGCTCAAGTTGGTGATAGGCCTCGTGCCTGAAATAGATGCTGTCCACACGTTGTCTGGCTCTATCTCCGCGGCAAGGTCGGCCTCCTGGTCCCACTTCGGGAGGCAGCTCGTTATTCCAAGGGTCATCGCACGTGGCCAACGCAACCAGGCATTCTCTACCCCCTTGCAGAGAGCGGCAAAGAGGTCACACATGCATGGTGGCAAGAGACGAAGCTCGGCAACTCTCCATCCGTCAGCAGCAGCAGCTCGATGTACATTCATTTTGCAAAACTGCTGGTGAAGTCGATGGCCTGTGATGTCCTCGATCTCGCACGGGTGTTGCTTGATGTATTTGCCGAAGCGGGCCTCAAACCTGTTCCACGTCTTCAGCTCGCCCTTATTGAAAATCCTGCTCCAGAAAAGAACAATCTGTTGTAGCATTTCCGTTCTACGTGTATGAATCCGAGCAAGGTCTGCATGCCCGCGTACTGCATGAATGGTTTGGTACTGGCGTTGTTTGATCCAAGCATAGACCTCGCGGCCACCAGAGTATCGTAGAGAATCCCTCAAGGTTTTGCGCCAGCTGTCGATCCTCGCCAGCTTGCGCTCCTTGACATGTTTGCTGTGTTTTTTTTCTCCAGGCTTGTGTTCCATTCCCCAATCTGAGCAGAACACGGTAAACCAATGGGTAGACCAGCTGGAGGTAGATGTAGTTCACGTTGAAGTGGTCCTCGTATCTTGCGCCACAGCGCTTGGGACCTCAATGTTGCCTGGAAGCTGGGATGTGTGGCTCCACGATGCAGTTGCAGTGCCAGCTCGGCGAGGCGGCTGATGAGGTTCTCCAAGCGTCGTAGAGTTGTCGCTGTGGGTCCCTCTTTCAGCTTGTCTCGCCCTGCAGGTGGTGCCGTGCTCTCCCAGGTAGTGAGTTCAGGCTCTTGACTTCGACCATGATACGCAGCTCCGAAAGTGATACCAGCATGGTCAAGCCTCTTCTCCAAATAAAATTCTCCAACCTTTCCGACAAGGGCCCATGCATCTTCGGCCCGTTCGTCTACAAGCGCTTGCTCGAAAGCTTCGTACTGTACTTCAATGCATTGTCGTCCAAGGGCGTCGCTCTCCTCGGCACTAACTTTGATGACGGAGTCAACTGGATATGCTCGTGGGATCCTGATGCTGTCGAACACATTCGTCAGCTGCACTACATTCAGCACCATCTCGAGCCCCAAGTGACTTTTGATACCCAGGTCGCGACGTAGTCGAAACGTTTTGATCGCATCCCTGGCCGCCGTGTTGACTATGATGAGGTCTGGGCGACTCACATTCGTACCTGGTGTAAATTTGCCCCATGTAGGGTCCACTCCATATGTCGGTTCAGCTCCATACATAGCTCCCACATCGTGCCAGCGGCCTGTGGCAAGAATCGCAGCCAGCGTTGAGGAGTGCCCCGTGGTAGTATTCGCGTCCATGCAGATGGCCACGGCTTGGTCGCCAAGGCTCTCAGCATCTTCGAAGGTATAGTGCAGGTTCCGATCATTGCGGGTCCTGATCATGTTGTCGTGGCCAGCCTCGTCGTAGAGGTTGACGAAGTGAATGGGGCGTGAGCCGAAGAGCGCTACAACTCGCAGCCAGCGGGTCGTCGCAAACATCTCCTTGGCAGCCCCGTACTTTCGCCCACCTGGAAGCGTGACCAGAGATCGTTTGGCAATAGTGGCAACACCACCCTGCTGTGTACGATGATATTTATATCCAACACATTTCTGAGCTCTGAGCGGGTGTCCGAAGGTTGCTTCATATCCATGAGCCTGACAAGCTTTCGAGCACCCCATCTGTCGTTTATAATCCAATCGCGTCTCTTGCAATAGAAGTAAGTCGGCGTCCATGGTGTCCATGCGGCCCACAAACGTGTTCCAAGATGTGACATTTGCTGATAAGATTGTGGCCAAAACTGGGATCTCTCCCTCAGCCGCCGCCGTAGGAGGTGGCGGCTGCTTGCCTCGCATACGTCGCGAGGCCATCATTGTTCCACCTTCATTTCCAAGGACGTCTTGAGCTTCTTTGTGAACTCCTCAAGCTCGGCCTTCCGTTTACGTTCTTCATCAGTGACCAAGGTAGCTGTCGATGGCGAGGATGGTGCTGCAGTTGGAGCTGGGCCGATGATCATGTCCAGACACCGTGCAAGTCCTTGACCTTGCAGGTACAGCTGTGATAATATTGCTGAGTTGTGGCTTCCAACTGCGGCTCCGATAGCTGATGTTAGAAATTCACGAAATTATGATGACAGCCCTGCGCCTGCTTCTGGCTGCTGAGCTTGCGGTTGTACTCGAGGTGGCATCTGTGCATCTTGAGCCTGTGCCGTCGGGTTCGGTCGAGTCAGTTGCGCAGCTATGCTCTTTCTGGCTGTCGCAGGCGGCTTCGGTGTAGATGTAGACGCACTCGTAGGATATTGTGTGACAAGCTCGGCCCACGTAGGTGCTGTGGTAGGAGCTTCAGTAATCTTCTCAACTCTTGGATTAATCGTAGCTTGACATCCTCCAATAGATATGTCGCGACTGGCAGGGGCTGATTCAGCACGCACTCGTACCACTGGGACACGTCGTTTGCCATTGCAACGCTGCCGTACACTCACAAATTCAGATTGCCATCCCAGCTGCGTCTTGAGCTGGTCACATAGAGATTTACCATCAATCAAAGCTGGCAAAGGAGAGATCTCGTAGATCGTGGCAGCTGGAGGCGCTCTTTGTTGTAGCGCCTGCCATGCTGCTGCCGCACTTTGCTTTTTGACACGAAAGAAGAGGTTGAGCGACTTGAAGTGATAGCCAAGCCCACATGCACCTTCCAGGGAGGCTGTCAACTCGATCGCCTCGGTGATAGTTTTGCCGCGCTGGAAGGGCACAAACTCCTCATCTTGTTTTTCCTGTTTGAGTACTGCTCCGTCACTGCCGATGTTAGACCTCTGGAAGAATACTCCATCAGGGCCTGATACTTCACGAAGCTGCTGTACTCGATTTGCTGGTATACGAAATACAGCTGACAATACACGACGACCAGTGTCATCCTCATTGAACATCCGCCCACTGTAACATATGATCTCCAAATCAGTAAGGACAAGTTTGGTCTTCGCAATGTTGGCCATCTCAGCGTCGAGGACACGCCAGGGTGGCATCTCATTGAACTTTTTGCGTTGGGCTCCACCACCTGCTTCAGCACGCTTGTCGCGGGCTGCTGTCGCTTGGCGATGAAGACGTACCAGCTCTTTGAATAACTTTTCCGATGAGTGCTCCTCCAATACAGCCACAGACATGAGAACTTCTGACTGGCATTCAATCTTGGTGGGGACACGTGTGGGTTTGATATCCGTGCCCTGCTCGCCGACGTGCTGCCGCACGAATAGATTGCGTAGTTCACGGCGACCATCTGGATGGACCAGCGGTACACTCAATAGAAGAATGCGATCCGTCAGGCCGCGCTGGGCACACTGAAGGACAAGATCTTTGGGTAGACTATCTGGTGGCTGCGCTAGGACAAATCCGAATGGATCACTCGAGGGCGCTTTGTTCCAGAAGTCTTTGTCTGCAAGCAATTACGACATCTCACTCACGGTCACCAGATGGATCCGCTTCATGTCGTCGTACTGTTGAGGTAGTCCACGCGTGGTGGGTAGCGACCAGTCCGCGTCATCAAGCTTGGTCATCATCTGCCAGCTCGGCGGAGTAGTGGCTGTGGTAGTCTTCTTCTTTTTGAGTTTCTTCTTCTTAGATTCCTTATTATCCGCTGCTGGAGGTGTCGAACCAATCGGTCTCTCCTTCAACCACTTGGTGATCTCTGGAAAGATTTTGTCCGCCTCCATCCGTGAAATTTCTGCCATTCGCTCTTTACTCACGTTCCTGAGGTGGTCGTAAGTCTTCTGAGCCTGGGGCATATCTTTCATCTCGAGCACTGTCATGACCCGAGATGCCATCATAGCAGGAGTGTTGGCCAACTTCGCCAATCTTTTTCTCAGCGCAACCTTTGCCCCACGGTCTGGGCCATTGCCGTGGAGCGCATGCTGAAGTCGATTCCATGCTTGGTGGGTAATCAACCACCTGTATCCGAGCGAATATTCCCGATCACCAGGAAAGACGAAGCCCCAACAACATCCTTCCTCAAAATTGATACCAATATTCTGAAAAACATACATGCGAACGTACTTCGCAACGTCGTGGAAAGCATTGTGCCCCACCTCCGTTGTCATGACAACCGAGAGCTCGAAGTTGGAGCCCAGAAGGTTGTACGTCTCGGTGGAGCTGTCCCAGGAGCTCATGATGATCAAGCCCCTCTTGTCATGCTCCAACTCCTCTTCCTCCTCTTCCTACAACCTCCTCCCCCCTTCTTTTCCCTCCTTGTCCTCCTCCTCCTCGTCATCCTCCTCCGCCTCCTCCTCCTCTCCCTTACCGTCCCCCTCCTTCTCATCCTTCTCGTCCTTCTCTTTTCCTTCTTCTTCTTCTCCTCCTCCTCCTCCTCCTCCTCCTCGTCCTCCTCTTCGTCCTCCTCCTCCAGGGCCGGAGCGCGGTCCGGGCGCTCTTCGGGCTGGTGCCGGCGCACACCCCCAGTGCTCCGCACCCCCCCGCCCGGAACAGCGGCTGCCCAGCGACCCGCACCAGGGCGTGGCGGCCGAGCAGCGGCCGCTTCTGGGGGGGGGGAGGTTGCGCTAGCTGGGGCCCTGGCGATCGACGGAGGCGGGTCACGGGGCCTCGGTCTGCAACTCCAGCGCAAGGCAGCCCCCAAAGCCGCCGGGCATCTGCCGCCTGGCCGCACCGCGGTGCTGCGTCGTCGCCATCGCCGTCGCCGTCGTCGTCGTCGCACTCGCCGTGCCCGTCACAATCGTGGCCGTCGCCGCGCTCATCGTCCAATTTCTCACCAGGCCTTTCCTAATCCTCCTCCTCCTCCTCCTACTCCTCATCCACCTCCTCCTCCTCCTCCTTCCCCTCCTCCTCCTCCTCCTCCTCCTCCTCCTCCTCCTCCTCCTCCTCCTCCTCCTCATCCTCGTCTTCCTCGATCCCTTTCCCCCATGAATGACCCCCCCCTGTCGCGCCCTCAGGCGTGTCGGTGGGGCGAGCTGGGCGTTTCGCTTGAGATGCCTTCGCCCTTCATGAGCCTGAAGCTTGGAAAGTTCAGCAACTTCAACGATGGAGGCCGGCCGATCTCGAAATGTGGCTCTCGCCTTAGCGCCGCGCGCATTCGTCTTAAAAGTGTGCAGATTTCGCGGATGGGAGGCGGGCCGTTTGAAAAAATGCTGTTCTTCCGCAGCCCGTCGCGCATTCGTCTCAAACATATGCAACAACAGCACGGATGGAGGGCGGGTGGTTTTCAAAATGCTGTTCCCGCCGCAGTGCCGCCTGCATTCGTTTGGAAAATGTGCAACAGCTTCGTTTTCGAACTTTTGTTCTCGCCGTGCGCGCGCAATCTTCTTAAAGTTTACAGCCGTTTCGCGGATAAACGGCGCTGCTTTTCTTGGCTCTCGCCTCTGCGCCGCGCGCATTAGCCTTCAAAGTCTGCAACACTTTCGGGGAGTCGTATGGTTGAAGTCCTAGGGATGGTGTTATGGCGCGATGTAGGATTGTCAGGACGCAACAGCCACGTTGGTTCGCGGAGTTGAAATCCCACGGGCGGCGTTCGGGCACGACTTGGGATTGTCAGGGCGCAGCAATCACGTTGATCCACGGCGCGGAAGTCCGAGGAGCGCTGCGTTGGCACGACTGGGGATCCCCATGCGGTTGTCTTCGCATGTGCCAACCTCCGCAAAGAAAGCGAATCCTTCTAGTGACCTATGAGGAGAGAGCCTGTCGAGGGACAGTTTATCGCAACATCGCTGGTGTGTCTTATCTTTGCTCTGGTCCTCCTAATCCTCGCCCTCCTTCTACTCTCTTATCTCGTAGTCGGAAGCCCGCCACAATGAACTCTATACACTCCGCGCCCTGCCTTCCCGCCCCACGCTCCACCCGAAGCCAGAACCTCAATCCCCCCAGCAAAAACACACACGCGCACACACACACATATACGCGCATCACAAGTCAGGGGCGGCCAAGAGGGGGTCGCCCAAGAGGGGGGGCGCAAATTGCCGGCGGCGCGTGCGCGGCCCATGGGGGGGCCCCCTGACGTATTGAAGTAAACATGAATTCTGGGGAGATATGATGCCCCCGCCATGATATCCACGCACCCCTAATCATCACCCCCCTCTTAGCCGCCACCGAACAGGGCGGGAAGGCAGCGACGTCACCGGGAAGCGCCGAGCAACGTCGGTGAGCCACTGCTGCACAGCGCGCAGCACCGTCCCAAACGGGCGCCCGGGGGCCCAACGGCCGAGCGAAACGGGAACCGCCCAATCCGTCCCTCTCCGGCTCTTGTCCCCGACGCCTTGGCCCGGCCATGAATTCGAGAAGGACCATCGGCTTGCCCCGATGGGGATCCATCGAACGGCCAACGAAGGAGGAGGAGGAGCAGGTGGAGGAGGAGGAAGAGGAGGACAATTTCTAGTCTTGCTCCTCGCGCGAGCTCCCAGGACCTGCGTCGGCCGCGCGCAAGAGTGGCCCCAGGCCCCAGGCAAGCGCGACCTTTCTTCTTTTTGAGCCGCGAGGGTGGCCAAACACAGGCGCGCAAGACGCGACTGCCGCATCGCGCGCGGCGATCGGGGGACCCCCGTCGGCCCGCGCCAAAGGTCACTCCGGCGAAGGGCCACTCTTTCGCGCAATTCGTCGACTGCACCTACAAGCACGCGGCCTAGGAGGAGCGGCCAGCGAACGCGCTTCCGAGAGCCCGCGCGCGCGAGGCGACGGGGAGGCCCGTCGCGGCCGAGCGCGCACCTCGAGTCGGGCAGTTCCCCCCCCTTCGCGCCGCCGTGGCCCCCGCGGGACTAGGCGCCGCAGGGCCAGCTGCAGCCCGCCCGCTGGGATCTCGGAAAAGGACTTCGAGACCTTAGCTGCCCCGATGCGCGACGCGCATCGCGTGGCGCGTTGACGCGAGCCCAACGCGTGGACTGGAAACGTAGCTCTGACGCGATACGTTCGCCAAAACGTGGGCCGACGCGCCGAGCCATGGCGGGGGGCGCATTGTCGCGGCCGTTTTGACGCAGTACGCGTTGCGTGTCAACGAGGCCGCGTCAGGGCAGCTCAGTTCGGGACCTGTTTGGCCCCGCCCGGCAGCAAATTTCCATAGCGTCGCGGACTTCGGCCCCCAGGCGCGCCGGCTCTTGCCCGACCAGCCCGCGCGACTCCTGTCCGCAGGCCGACCGCCGGGCGCTGGCCGCCTCCTCAACCGAGAAACGACCAATTTAATGGCGCCAGCCGCGCTCCGTCGCTGGCCCCAACGGCCGCTGGGCAACCGCCGGCGTCGGAGGCGAGCTCGCGGGCGCTCCGAAGTCTCCTCCGGCCGTTCGCCTCGAATCGCACAGAAATTACAAAAAGGCCCCCGGCTTTGCCCGGGCGCTTTGGCCTCGCAATGCGCTGGCGCCGCGCGCGTCCGCGGCGCGCGTCCGCCGCAGGCATGCAGCGCTGAGATTGGCGGCCGTCTCAGAAGCCCCAGGAGGCAGCGTGGCCCAGGACGACCTCCAGATCGGCGCCTATGCGTCGCCCTTGGGCCAGAAGGTGACGGGCGCCCAGCCGCGCCTTCAAGCGTCTCTGAGCGGGTACTCGATTATGCTGTCGATGCCAGTCCAAGACGCCCCCCAGCACCTCGGACCCCCCGCTTGACCTCCTGCTGGTGCACCATCGGGCCGCTGCCCGTGAAATCCTGGGCCGCCCCCTTCCCCGTAGCTGGGAATCGTTAAGATTTTAATATCTTAGCTCACACGGTTAATTTGTTCTTCGTTGCGTTAATATGTTAAGCGTTGATATTAAGTTAAGTTAAGTTAAGTTAAGCGTTAATATGTAGCATGATAGAAGTTAAGTTAAGTTAAAGTTAATGTCCATATTTAAGATCATGTTATATAGATGCACTGCGATGCGAGGCTTCAACCCCACGCGGGACCCCCCCTCCAGACCCAGAGCCGCTCCCCAGAGAGGAAAAGTAGGTTGGAAGAGGAAGCGCGCTAGACCACTCACGCCCCAAAGGGTTGGTTGGATTAAGAGCGAAGCTGCTCGCAGTTGGTGCGCGCTTCCACTGTGGCCCAGCGTAGCTACAGCTTACGCCGATAGCGGACCCAGCGTAGCTACGGCTTACGCAGGTCGCGCCTCGAGTGGGGGATTGCCCCATATGCATCGGACAACGTTCGGTTAGCGCATGTTTGTTGCTGGCCTTGTTTTGGCCGTGGCGCACGCAAAAAAAACTCCTCATCTTCATAATCCTTGCCCCCTCCTCCTCCTCCTTCTCCTCCTCCTCCTCCTCCTCCTGCTCTTCCTCCTCCTCCTCCTCATCATCATTTTGCTCATCCTATTCCTCCTCCAAACCCCACCCCCCCGCCCCTCCCTCCTCCTCCCTCCCTATGGGGCCAAGAAGCGTCTGAGGGGTGCCCCGAAATGGGCGCGGTGCCGCCATGCGAACGCAGCCACTGGAGCGCTCGGTGGAACTCCCTATGGGGCCACGAAACGTGCGAGGGGGAGGAGGAGGAGGAGGAGGAGGAGGACGAGGCCGCCACGGCTCAAGCGCCCCTCGAGGCACGGACGGCCGCCCTTGAAGCGCCCATTTTTTGCCGCTCACACGCCGTCCAGGCGAAGCAACGCTCCGAGCACCCGCTTTGCAAGCACGTTTTTCTGCCCCACTGCTCGATGCCTGCCAGCCAACGATCGTTTCCAGCATTTTGCAAACGTGCCAACCAAACTCTCGTCAATGTAACAAGAAATACGCACTGGATTGAACACCTCTGCCAATCGAGGCAAGTGTTGCATTTTATGGACTTTAGGGGTCACTTCCCAGGCAAGCACATTCGCCTGGCGACAATGATCCCTGCATATCATGAAATTACGGCCGAACCTCATGCACGTGCGCTCCAGCGCCGCGACGCTCATCGATGACATAAACAAAGGCTGTGATTCCATTAGTTTGTAGCACTCGTGGAGGTCAGCAGCTACTGCAGCCATCGTTCTCTCGTAATACGTGCCAACTCCAAAATGTCGCTGTGCGAACTCTTTGAAAAAACAACGATGCTGCCCTCGTCATGGCTGCCTTGATGTTTGTTGCGTGAAGGAAGGCCCAACCGTCAGCGGTGCAGTGGTGCACGGCGAAGCGAGGCAGCCGATTCCAACCAGGCCTTGCAGTGTACCAGTCGTCCATTTCATCACAGAACGCGCTGATGCGCGCAGCCTGGTTGGCCCCGAAGGCGCGGCTCTGGATGACGCTTGACAAGATTGATCCGTATACGATGGAAGCAACTCCTTTACAGTCCATCAGATGCATCGCATCCAATGGGAAGAAAAATGACGTGAAATACAAACTCATTGTGAGCGGATGGTATTTGTTAGGTCGAGCTTTGTACATTTCCAGCGGCTGTCTATCAGTAGCTCTCCATGTCGCTGACGGTTGTAGGTCGGTGTACGGTCTGTTTGTGCGGTTCGCCAGGCATTCCGAGCATACTTCTGTGTTTGACGAGTAAGAGGGGGATCCCCATTCCACGCATCGAACTTCTTCGTCCCCTTTGCACAACATGAGTACGCATTGCCATTGAGTGCCATGGACGTCGCGAAGCTCAGTAGAAGCCGACACCATGCCATTTCCGAGTGATTCAAAATCTGCCAATATCGCTTCCCATGCGCCGTGGTCTGACCGAGCTTTCTTGAGACAGGTGGCCATCGGGAAACGCGTCAGCTTTTCTGGACCAACGCTCAACAACGAACCAAAGCTCAACACAATCGCACTCTCGGCATGAGAAACTGGACCAGCATCTTCATGCACAACAAATGGTATCGTATGTTTCAGCTGCTCGAGAGTCTTGCCTCGCAGATGCGGGTGCTCCGCTGCTTTGGCAGCGCGCACAGGGCTGTCGAACCAATTTACCCAAAATTCTCTTACCTTGGACTCGTCTGCTCCAAAACGTATCCGAAAGTCTCGCTGCCTGTACTTGGACATATAGTTCAACCATGTGCTGGGTAATACAACGTGTCGCCAAGACCCCTGAATGTCGGAAATCATGGCCGTGATGCCCGTGGAATCCAACAGGGCCATGAGGCCGCCGTGCGCATTCTGGCCACTCCCTATGCGAGCGAGTCTCGTTACCAGTGGGTCTGTCAACCCATCTTCAACAGCGTTAGACATGTTATGTTGCACCTGACTTGCTGATTGGCCACCTTCCGACCAAGCGAGGAGATGTCCCAGCGCAAGCTTCGACACTTTAGGGGGGGGGTCCTCGGCACCTCAGGCTCTTCTACATCTGCAGCTGCGCGCTGCTGCCGCCAACCGCCTCGCCGCCGAGGCGCAGCGTCGATGTACAGGCTATCAAACATGAGGCCATCACCACAATATATCAAACATAACGTCAGAAGTACGGTGCATGATCTCATTGCATGAAATTCGTTGCGTGCAGGCTTGAACCAAAATGGTTACGGATATGTCGGTGATGATGGTCATATACCGTTGTGTGGTCAGGGTTGCTCTCGCGAGATTCCGAGGCGATGATGGCCGTTTACATTGCGCGCGTGCATGTTAGTTCCTCTTGCAGAGGATTGGCGCTCCATCGCCCCCCCGCCCAGACGATAACGTCCATACGGGATTTCCGTGTTTTCTGGACCCCCCCCTAAGGGTGAAAATCAGAATGCCAATAGCGGCGGTGATGGCGAATCTGATGCTTATTATTCGTCGCCCAACCAAAAGGGGGATGTGATACTGGACGATCGCACCCCCCCCTAAGGATCCTTAGGGGGGGGGGGGTCGGAAACGGCATTATGGCCACTCTCAGAGCCATTTGAAATCACATGTGCGAGCCTTCACCTTGAGACATCCTCGGATCGCCGCCCAACCAAAAGGGGGATGTGATTTCTAACCCCCTTTGACATCACACGTGCAAGCCTTCAACTTGAGACATCCTCGGATCGCCGCCCAACCAAAAGGGAGATGTGATTTCTAACCCCATTTGATATCACATGTGCAAGCGTTCAACTTGAGACATCCTTGATGACGATGGGGGGTGACGATTACGACGACGACGATGCCGATGATGGCGGTGGTGACGACGACGACGACGACCATGCAGTTGCGACGACGGTGACGGCGACGATTGTTATGCAATTGATTCGTTTGGTTTCCAATGCTGCTGGCTATCAGAAGGCTCGCCTCGAATGCGAACGTGCGCAGCCCATTCACTGAGTCGGAGCCCGCTGGGCGGACGAGGGGGAGGAGGAGATCGAGCCCCCCCCCCCGACGAGTGCTGAAGGAGGAAGGAGGAGGAGGAGGAGGAGGAGGAGGAGGAGGAGGAGGAGGAGGAGGAGGACGGAGGAGCAGCTTCGAGTCCCCAGGACCAATGTGGAAGATGAGGAGGACGAGGAGGGGCAGGCGGAGGGATCCGCACGTCCCCTTCACTCCCCTCCCCGCCGCGGGGGGTGGGGAGGAGAATAAGAAGGGGGGGAGGAGGAGGTGGCGCAGAGATGGCGAGCGAGCGAGGTGGACGCCAGTCGAGAAATTCAGATATCTGAAAAAATTCAGATATCTGAAAACTGATTGTTAAAAACTAATAGAGGAAAATCAGACATCTGAAAAAAAATCAGATATCTGAAAATGGGTCGGGTGAATGTGCGAATGTGGATGGGTGAGCTGGCTGCCACTCATGGCACTGGCAGTGCGGCGCACTGCGCTGGCATGCTCCCCGCGTGGCCCCTAGCAGCTTCCGTTGTCATCTCACTAGGCTTTGAACCAGGACTTGATCGCGGCGGCCTTCTTGTTGCCAGACTTCAAGTCCTCCTTCAACGCGTTGCAGACTGCCGCAGCCTCAGCGATCTCCTGGTCAGTAAAGTTCTGCCCGTTCAAGAACTTGGCCTCCCAACGGCACAGCTTGGCGTCGGTGACCTCCAGCGCGTCGATGGCGGTCTTCAGCTCGGCCTCGAACTTGCAGCCCTGCGTGTTTGGGTGTTCGGCAGACTGCGCCACGGTGGCGCTCCACTCCCTCTTGGCCTTGTCCACGGCCGAGTGGCCCTTCCTGACGTTCGCGACTGCAGTCTTACTCTTCGCGTCCATGCCTGAGTCCGCACTTGCGACCGATGCGGCAGGCCCCCCCGCGGGGCCTGGCAAGTTGGCGGCGGTCGGCACGTTGTTCTGGACGCGCGCATGCGCGAACTGCTTCACGAAGTCCTCGTGCGAGTAGTCATCGAGGTGCTTCGCCTCTCCGAGCTCGGACCGATCCTGCACCCGTCGCTTCTTGCTGAAGACCTCCTGGCTGTAGTAGACCTCCAGGTGGCGTGGGAAAGGGACTTTTGTATCTGCGCTCAGGCGGTGGCTACGCCTCGACGTAATCGCACCGCTCTGGACCATCTCAAGCAGCGCGTCCTCGTCCTCCTTCATGCAGGCCTGTTTCCAAGATATCCAACCTCCCTCGGAGCCCTGCGCCGACTCGTCCTCCACTGCCCTGTAGCGCCTCAGGAAGTCATCTGTGTACTTGCCCTTCGCCTCGATAACGGTCGTCATGAACTGCTCGAGCTCCGTCTTGTTCCCCGCCGTCACGAGCCGCGCGTACTCGTCCTTCAGGGATTGATCAGCCGTCTTGATGCGGTAGTTGAACTTGTTGTAGAAAGCCTTGTCCGACGCGGCTCTGAACATCGAACCGTCGGCTGAAACGCTACTTGCGTCGCTGCCAACCCCTCTCGAGCACCCGGGTGCGCTGGGAGCCTCCGTGCTGGCTGGGGCCTCGGTCTTGACGACAGTAGGCGCCTCCGAGGCCGTCGTAACGCCAGGTTCTGCCTTGACTCTCGTAGCGTGGAGGCAGCTCAGAATGCGATGCGGCTCAGGCGCAGGCCCATCGGGCAGCTTAGCGCCCCTTCGGGCCATGCCGAATGCCAGGCTGGATGTATGGCCAAACGTGATGCTTGAGCAAACATGCCTTCGGAGTGTGGTGCTGGCCGTTGTGATGGTCTTCGCGGTCAATGTTCCCATGGCGTGATGGTCTAAACCCGTGCAGAGGAATGGTTCTCCAGTGACACCCAACCCCGCGCCCCGCAACGTCCATTAAGGGATTTTCGTGCTATCCTGAACTCCCCCCTAAGGATTGTTAGGGGGGGTTGGTTCCGAAACAGGCGATGCAGAGTGAAGTCACCATTCCGATGACGACGACCACGATGGTGGAGATACTGATAATGACGATGATAATGATGATGGTGGTGATGATGATGGTTAGTATGGTGAGTATGATGGTAATGGTGTTGTTGATGATGATGACGATGATGATGATGATGATGATGATGATGATGGTGATGGTGATGGTGATGGTGATGATGGTGATGATGATGCTGATGATGATGGTGGTGATGATGTTGGTGATGATGTTTTTTCCTGAAGGCTCGCATTCGCACGTGCCACGCGCGAATCTCAGCTTGCATGCGATACTGCACCAGTGCGCCATTGGAGCCAGTCGGCTTCTGCCCACTGGAGAACGCACCAGAGGAATAACGAACATGGGAACCAGATCATATGGATTGCGGCGATCAAAACTACCGCGGGGGCGCATCTCAGTCGCGTGCTCGCTGACTCCTCCGTCTGGCAGCCGTGGGTGCACCTATTGGACCTGAGACCGATCACGCACGAACTTCCTGGCATCGCCAACTGTCTTGATGTCGCTGTCTTTCTGCAGCAGCTTGGCGAGGAGCTCAGCCATGATGGTAGCGTACTCCTCGTGCGCGTTGGCGCTCAGGCCGCACACGTACTTTGCCGCAGGGCCGTGGACGATGTATGACTCCAACTTCTTCTGGTTCGGTGCCTTGCGCCTGGTGACGAGGCGCACTGGGGCAAGGATCTCAGTGGCATCGGGAAGGCCCAACCACGCCCTTGCCTTGCCACGTTTGGCTTTCATGACTGTCCTGACCCGACTTGGAGCCGCAATGGCGTGGGCCATGGCCTGCTTGCCCGTGAGGCGCCGCAGCGGGCGCTTTGGAGTGGCCAAAGTATCTTTGCGTTGCATGCCCCTGCCAGGATTGGGAACTACGATGGGTTTCTGCTCCTCCTCGTCGGGTATCGTGATGGGGCCCCTGGCCTTCAAGCAGCTCTCGCAGTTACACAACTCCTTGATGATCATTGGCTCGTCGTTGTCTGAGTCGCCCATCTCGTCGAAATTTGGGAACATGTCGTTCACGCCTGCCGCTGTCACCGCAGTAGCCGCGGACGAAGCCACACTCGGCGCCGCTGGCGCCTCTTCCTGCGTGGCGGCGAGCACAGGCGCGGGGAGCGCAGGGATGACGATCTGGTTCGCCAGGTTCTTGATGGAGTCATCGCTCGACATCTCGATGTCGCCCTTCTTCATCAGGTGCAAATTCCGCATCATGATGCGGAACAGGTCGGCCGCATCAGCGCAGACTCTGGGGAGCTGGGGGACTCCGCAGTCGAAGATATTGTGGCGAGCGTTGGCAGCCATCAACGCCGCACGAAGGTCGGCGTGGCTCGGGTAGCCCGTGTTCGCGATCTTCACGAGCCCTTGCAAAGGTTTAGCGTACTTCATCATGCCCTCGTGGTCGATGGGCTGCTGGCGGCTCGTCTGCTTGTAATCTGAGCAGTCCCAACTGAACCCTGGGTTCCGCAACTCGAGCAAGTCCTTCCACTCAGACAGGAGCGTGGCGGACGTGAACTTCACGGTCACTGGACGAGGTGCCCTCTTACCCCCATCGCTGGACATTGCAACTTCTGTTGCCAAGGGAATATGGAAGGAGGCCGAAACCAACAGACAGAGAATCATCTTGAGCCAAAGCGGCTACGGAAACACGATGAGTAGGGGAGACGATAGCAACGGTTCCTTCGGTGGAGATCGCCGTGCCAAAGAGCTGAGGTGAATCCGACCTAACAACAACGATGGCCATGCAACTCGTGCGTTTCCAATCCCAGCCTAGGCCACCACGACGATGCGAATCGAATCCTACCCAATCGTCGCAACTCTAATCCTAGCCCGCCACGGCGCTGGCCATGCCATGCGTGTGAGTCCAACAACAACAACAATAACAACAACAGCAACAACAACAACAACAAACTGCGTTAGCAAGTGAACAGGCTAAGGCCCCACTACAAGTCGCACCTGGCGTGCGAATCTGACCCTTGCTCGCCGCGGCGATGGCCGCACCAGGCGTGTGAGTCAAACGACAAGAACAAGTTAACATATCAACAAATTAACATGTTAAGTTAACAAGTTAACAAGTTAAGTTAAGTTAGCAAGAACAACAACACATTAGCGGTTTTAGATTAATTTCAACTCATGCAACTTAGCTTTTGCATTGCCTATTAATACATTAAGAAATAAAGCTGCGGCAGCTATGGGGTTCAACGCGGTCCGCGCGTCGGTCCGGTTCGCCCCGCGCGCGCGCCGATGCCGTTCGCGCTGACGCGGCGCCCCGGCCCTCATCCTTGCGACCGGGCCCAGCGCCGGCGACGTCGGCCTGAGCCGCTGCGCCCGCCCTGCGAAGTTCCCCCCGTCGCCCAGCAAAAGGGACAGATGCCGGCGCAAGCGAGAAAATTTCGCGACGGCGCGGCGCCGTGCCCCCCGCCGAGCCTGCGCCGGCAGTGGGCAGACGCGCGGCCGCAACCAGGTCGGCATCATCGGGCGTTGGACGGCACCACCCGCGTCGGACACCCGCCGCGGCGTCGCCGAATCCCACCGCCCCAGCGCGACAAAATCCGCCAGCTCCGACGCGCCCAGCTGGAGGTCGCGCTCGATGCTGGAGAGGCCCCCCGACGTCGCCAGGTCCGCGCGGGATGGCCGCCCGAAGTGGGCGTTGGAGCGCGCGGCGCCCATGGCGGGCGCTTCAAGGAGCGGCCCTTCTTCTGCGCGAACCAAAAACGGACCCGGGCATGGGGCGTTCCGAACGCTCGCGAGAACTACAACGCTTCGTCGGCGAGGGATCGCCGTTGCACTTAGCCCCGCAGCAGGCGGGGTCCGAGAGGGTCTCGCCGACGGCCCTCAACGCGAGCTGACCCCCCCGCTCCAAGAATTACGCGGCCGCGAGGGCCGCGGCGCAGGTCCGCGGTCGGGCACGCGGTCGCATCCGCCTTGTTGCGCGGAGCCTGGTCCTACAGGAGCTCCTTCCGGCTCGCGGAGAGTGCGCGAGTCTTCCCTGCGCGCGCTGCTCATCGTCGACGAGCCCGCGCGCGTTGTCCAGCGCCACGCCGCGCGCGGCGTCCGCGTCAACGGCGCCGGGCCCCCCGGGGTCGCCAGAATGCCCGCAATTGAACGCCGACGCGGCGCATTCGATCGCGACGCGTCTGCGCCACCGGGCCCCCGCTACCAGCGCCTCTGCGCGACTGGTCTGGCGCGGCCTGCCGCGGGGGCGGGCTCGCTGGGCCCGCCGGGCCGCCGTCGCCCCTTGGCGGCGCCACTGGCAGACTGACCATCTGCGCCGCCCATGCCGCTG
>CAUYUJ010000813.1:0-40000 GCA_963575745.1 Prorocentrum cordatum
GGGGGGGGCCCAGCGCGGACCCAAGAAACCCGCGCGGAGCGCCAAAAACTTATGCTTATGTGATTTTGTTCTTCTTCGAAGGATGTCAGGGCGTTTCGTCCGATCCGCAAGACGAACGACGTCGCCCGTCTCAGCCAGGCCGATCAGGGCGAGCCGCGGGTGCCGAGGAGGATCGCGGGCCGCCTTTGCGCGCCCGTGGCACCACAAGGCCCCGAAAAAAGAACTCTCAGCGCGCCGCGCGGCGGCCGAGGAGCCGTATCTCCTCCAGGCGCAGCAGCACGGAGCCCTCGAAGACTGCGGCGCGCTCCTCTCGGGGAGGCGTAATGCGGGTTAATAAAAAAATGAGAAGGAACGATGTTTAAAAAGTAGTTTTCTGCTATTTTTGCAATTTTCTGACTGGAGGAGAACGCTTAAAAAATAGTTTTCCAGCCCGCAGCCAGTTTTTTCTAATCGTCACCCCGGGCGCCGCCGCGTGAACACGACCCCCTGTCATTTATTAATCGTCATCCTCTATTAAGACTCGGGTACGGCGGACTTGGTTTGGCCTGACGGGGGCCGCCATAAAAAAATGACGAGACGCACTCTGAAATTTGACGCGGGCTCCCGCTGCAGACGTCCCACGAAAACGGGACCGTCAAAATCCAGGACGCGCTCGTCAAAAAAAGAGTCGGCAAACCCGAGCTCCGGCTCACTCGAGTCTCACGCTTCCCCGATCCTCTGGAAGGAAATGCCACCCAAAGTAAAAAATCAAAAAACAAAAAAAAAAAAATGCTCCGAGCGATCGCACCCGACAACACGAGGCGGGAAACCCAGGCAGCACCGGGCCACTCGGGGCCTGGCGGCCGCGGCACGCAATCGCCATTCGTCGAAGGCGCGATATGCGGGGCGCCCGGGGACCACCGGGACCCGAGAGGCCTGGCGGCCGCGGCGCGCAGGGTGTGCGAGGCGGGTCGGGAACCCTCCAGTGAATGTCACGGCCCCAGCCAGTCGGGTGGGAGGCAACACAAACCTAGACTCTCGCAGGACCGTGAGGATTCCATGGATCGGCGCTGGGCCGCGCTCGAAGGACCGTGAGGATTCCATGGATCGGCGCTGGGCCCAAAGGGCGGCGGCGGCGGCGGAGGCGCCGCCAGGGGGGTCCAGCGTCGAGGCGAGCAACCCGCGCGGGGCTCCGAAACTGTACGTTTCTCTGGGGGGCCTGGAACTTGGCACCAACATCGACACGGGGGGCTGCCCCCACAAGGGGGAAGACGACCACGGATTCGGACAACTAGGAAGCCCGAGCACGACGGTCGGACCCGGGGCAGAAGAACATCCTCCAAGAACGTGAGACCCTCCGCGGGCCAAACGGAAGTACACTCGAGGGAACCCTCTCCCGGGATGCCCCAGGTCACCCAACAAACACAAATTGAGAACACTCGGGCACCCTCCCCGTACCGGCCTCGATCTTACACCTCGGTCCGACTGTACACGTCGTTCATTTCTCATCGTGCTCATTTCTAATTCTGCTCGTTTCTGATCGTTCCTGGCCCCCCTAGTGGCCAGGAAGAGGCCCAGGATAGAACAACGAGAAGTGAAAGGATCTTGGCCCCCAAAAAAACTCAAAGACCGTTCGAAGAATAATTAGAAATGGACCATGTGTACCACGCGGCGGATGCTCCGGAAACCCTGAAGCTCCGGAAACCCTGAAGCCGGAGGGGGAGGAGGGAGGAGGAGGAGGAGGAGGAGGAGGAGGAGGAGGAGGAGGAGGAGGAGGAGGAGGGAGGAGGAGGGAGGGGGAGGAGGAGGGAGGAGGAGGAGGAGGAGGAGAGGGAGGAGGAGGAGGAGGAGCCTGGAGGTCGACTTTGGGCCTCTGCCGGCCTGCCACTGTGGCCTCCCCCCGCTCTGCGCCCGCCGCCCTCCGCCGACCCTCCCGCCGGCCGCCCGCCGCGGCAGAGAGGGCGGCCCCCGCGGCAGAGAGGGCGGCAGAGGGGGCCCCAGGACACACAAAGAAATACACGCTAAAAAAATATCCCCCATCTTTTCCCATCTGTTCTGGGCTTTTGTCTCTCCCCCCCCCCCACTTCCTGTAGTTTTCCATGTGTTCTGGGAGATCGGCGATTCATTGTGTCTGTGTGCTTCTTTCCCTCCTGAGTGAGGGCAGGGCCCTCCTCCGGAGCGCCCCGCATTGGGAAGCCCGAGCACCGCGGCCCCGCCCGCCGAGCTCAGGATCATCACCCTCCCTCGGTGGAGACCACCGCCGACCCTGACACCCGCCGATGTGCCCTCTTCGACCCCCGGCCCCAAAATGCCCCGTGCTTATCACAAATATAAGAACAACGCAAAAAACAAAAAAAAAAAAAAACAAAAAAAAACAGAGAACAACAAAAAAAACATATTAACAAAACATACAAAAGAAAACTACCTCCAACCCCCAAACATCTCTCTGACATGCCCCGACCGCTTCCCTGGGGCCCAACTGTTCGTCCCGTATCCTGGCTTGGCGGCCCCTGGGCCCCGAAAACGACTCCTGAGGGCCGACGTCTCGGGACAGAACCTCGGGTTGCCAAAATCGTCTCGTCGGAGATCCAGGGATCCGGGTGTCTGGGCCCCCTTCTTTGGACACCCGACGCCAAGATTCTCTCCAAGCCCCGACCCCCAGAAGTCTCGACCCCGTCCCCGGGACCGGCTCTTCATCCTGGGAAGTCTTCCACGACGGTCATAGGGCCCAGCGTTAGGTCGGGCGTGTCCCCCTACAGGAGGATTTTCGACGAAAATTAAAAACAGCCAAAACATACCCCGAAATAGGCAAACAAAAATCAGAAAATAGTCTCCGCATTATTGTTCTAATTATGTTTGAATGTACCTCCTGTAGAGGGACAGGCCCAACTTAAGCCCAGCGAGGGCCCCCAGAGGTCGAACGTTGCAAAGACCGTCTGCAGGAGCGCCCAGAATCGAATCTACAAACCGGATCGGCGATCGAAACGCATCAGATCGGCAAACATCCGCAGCCGAGCCGGGAGAAGTCGAATCGGCGGAAACGAGCATGCCAGTAGGCCCTCGCTGAGAAATCGGAACCCAGATCGGAGCCAGAAGTCGAAGCCGAATCGGAATCGGAAGCCACCGAAATCGAATAGTCATTGCACCGGCCTTGCAAACGTGCTGCAGCGGATTTCTGCGTGGATTTCTGCGTGGATGTTTGCCCGAAGCGGCGAGTGAAAAACGAAGTTAGTTTCACGTAGATGTTTGTTTAGTTTTCATTCCCGGCCCAAAAAATCCGCACGAAATTCACCTCGAAATCGGGAACGAAATTCTCCAGGACACTCCAGGCACATCCAATCGTTTTCCGAACGAAATCCGTTCTGCGACGTTGGCGACATGAGAATCGAATCGAATCGGATCGGAGGAATCGGAATGAACCCTGCGTCCGTCACGTGTCCTTCAAGACGCGAGGCCTCCAAAGAGCTGGCTCCTGTGTCACGAGCGGCGAACATAACTTATCCGTAATTACCCGCGCCCTCGGGGTCTGGACCCCCTCCTCCTCCTCCCGCCTCCTCCTCCTCCTCCTCCCTCCTCCTCCTCCTCCTTCCTCCTTCTCCTGCTCCTCCCCTCCCTCCCCTTCCCCCTCCTCCTCCTCCTCCTCCTCCTCCTCTCCTCCTCCTCCTCCTCCTCTCCTCCTCCTCCTCCTCCTCCTCCTCCTCCTCCTCCTCCTCCTCCGCCTCCTCTCCTCCTCCTCCTCCTCCTCCTCCTCCTCCTCCTCCTCCTCCTCCTCCTCCTCCCTCCTCCTCCATCCTCCTCCTCCTCCTCCTCCTCCTCCTCCTCTCCTCCTCCGACTCCTCCTCCTCCTCCTCCTCCTCCTCTCCCCTCCTCCTCCCCTCCTCCTCCTCCTGCCTCCTCCTCCTCCTCCTCCTCCTCCTCCCTCTTCTCCACCTCCTCCTTCCCTCCTTTTCCGTTCCTCCCCTCCTGCGCCTCCTCCGTCTCCTCCTCCTCCTCCTCCTCCTCCTCCTCCTCCTCCTCCTCCTCCTCCTCCTCCTCCTCCTTCAAGAACATGAGACCCTCCGCCGGCGAAAACGCACAGAACATCCAAGGGCACCCTCCCCCAGAATGCACCAGAACATCCCACCAAACACGAAGGACACTATAGGGTACCCTCCCTGAACCGACCTGGACCTTGTAACACTGGCCATCGCTCGGACGTCCACTTTCTGTTTTTTTTCGGTTTCGTGCGTGGTTTTTTCCGCCAAATGATCAAGGATGCTCCTCGATGGTCCTCGCCGAAGGAAAAATGCACCCGTCCGAGCGATGCCAGGCTGTACTTGGGCCCGACTGCACCATGCGTTTCGCCAAGGGCTGCTCCGTCCTCGGCCCCCACGCGCTGCTTCAGGCACGAGCGCTCCGCGCACAGCGCGCGCAGCGGCGCCATGCCTTATAGTGGGCCTTGAAAACTGCGCGGCCGCTCTGCCTGCCGTTTCGAAAAATCTGGCTCCTGATTCTGAACACGGCTGGGCGTCGCTTCATGGGGGGGGCAATGAATGGAAGTGTCGGGGGGAAGATAAGATGGGCCCCCTTCCCTGTGGAGCCCTGGCGGGCCCATTTAGGGACCCTACAAGACACCTGTTCTGCAGCCCTCGCTGCCCCCCATTCATCGCCCCCCAGTTACACGATGCCCAAAACGGTCCAAGAAACTGAGCACTGGAACGGGAGAAAAGAAAAACAGTGCTGGAATCTGACACGAAACCAGAACGGACAAAACCACTTACAAAAAAAGAAAAACGGCTCCAGAACTGGATGAACAAGCGGCGACGGAATCGGAAGAACAATTGAGCGACGAAAATAAATGGCTCTTACGCGAGATGACATAGCGACCTTACGCGGGCAGCCAGCGTGGCACACCGCGTGGAGAAGAGGGCGTTTGCGCGCGGCCTTACGCGGGACGCTTACACGCGACGTCGGCACAAACGACCCCCTTTTCCTCCGTCGCTCAATTGATAAGCTTACCAACGAAAACGGCCCTGATGGGGAAACCCCAAAAAAGATACTGATATCGTTACCCCCCCCAGACCTCGCCAGGGGCGCGTTCTGACTAGCATGTCGGGGCGAATCCAGCGGTGGCGACGAGGGTCTCCGATGAGGCCCAGCGTGGCGAGCACGAGGGAAGGGGACAGGATGGGTATACCTTTTTTCCTCCCCTGCCGCCCAAAGGCCTCGACATTCCCTGGGACCGGCGTTGCATCCGGAAGTGTTTCGTTGACGGCCCCTGGGCCTGGCGAGAGGCCCACGAGGCCGAACATGCAGAAAAAAGAAAAACAAAAAAAAACGTCGTGCTTGTCCCATGACCCGAGGGCGTCCAGGATCGTTGCCGTTCCTGGAGGCCTCCTAGATGGGGTCGGAGTAGGTAGGATCGGAGGATCGCGCCGCATCGCCGATACACCGACGATGCACTGGCGACGGATCGGCGATGCATCGTGGACGTCGGCGATGCATCGGCGATGCGGCGCCATCCTCCGACCCCCCACTCGGAAGGCCTGGGGCTCTGCATGGGGCGCCCACGAGGCCTGGGGAGGCCGAAATGAGATTCTAGGAGGGAGAGGGAGGGAGGAGGGAGGGAGGGAGGGAGGGGGGAGGGAGGGGGGGGGGAGGGAGGGAGGGAGGGGGGGAGGGAGGGAGGAGGAGGGGAGGGGGAGGGACCTGTGCGCGGTCCCCCACCAGTGCCTTGCTTCTGCTCGCCATGCCTTTCTTCTACGCCGACCCCGTCTGGGATCGGCGGCTCGCCCAGGGGGGAAGTGCGAGCGGCGGGCCTCGAACATGGTGTAATTTAATAATAGAAGGGATTCTGGTTTCGGGGAAGGGATTCTGGTTTTCGGGACTCCTCCTCGCTCCTCCTCCTCCTCCTCCTCCTCCAACCTCCTCCTCCTCCTCCTCCTCCTCCTCCTCCTCCTCCTCCTCTCTCCTCCTCCCCTCCTCCCCTCCTCCTCCTCCTCCTCCTCCTCCTCCTCCTCCTCCTCATCCTCTCCTCCTCCTCCTCCTCCTCCCCTCCTCCTCCTCGTCTCCTCCTCCTCCTCCTCCTCCTCCCCTCCTCCTCTCTCTCCTCCTCCTCCTCCTCCCCTCCTCCTCCCCCCTCTCTGCCCTGCCGCTCCCAGGGCCCCTTGAGAGCTCCCTGCCTGGCATGTCGCAGCCGCGCCGCCGGGGCGGGCCGGCCCTCCGCGGCGCCGCGCCGCCCAGGAACGGCCCCAGCCCGCGGCTCTGGCCGCCCGCGGCGGCCCCGGCCGGGGGCCGCCCGCCTCTCGCGAGCTCGTTCGGTTTCGGACCCTCTGGAACGGGCTCACCCTGCGGCATCCTGATCCTACCCTCCCCCTCCTCCTCCTCCTCCTCCTCTCTCCTCCTCCTCCTCCTCCTCCTCCTCCTCCTCCTCCTCCTCCTCCTCCTCCCTCCTCCTCCTCCTCCTCCTCCTCCTCCTCCTCCTCCTCCTCCTCCTCCTCCTCCTCCTCCTCCTCCTCCTCCTCCTCCTCCTCCTCCTCCTCCTCCTCCTCCTCCTGACCCGCCGCCTCACACGAGCTCTGGGGATGTCCTTTTCCGATTCCCACTCCCTGAGATCCTGGCGTCTCAATTTTTTCGAGCCGGGCGTTTTCGCATTTTTTTTCGAGCCTCAGGACCCTCACATATCGATCCGGCTCGACAAATGACGCAGAAAGATGGGGTCTAGGGCTCCGGGCGTGATTTTTTACGATGCTGCAATTGTTTCGCTACGTCGGATCTCAGGGATCATGGGACGCACAGAGACATACTAGTACCGATATGTGCTCCTCGGAGGCGCGCGTCCGATCCGTACATATAGTATGCCCATCGTGTAGCAGATCGTTTCCCGAGCGATGTGGCCAGAAAGATCCCGCCACGACGTATATACTAGAAGAATTCTCGGTGCGCGCGTCGCCCCTGGGGGGCGACGCACACATAGTATGTGTATGCTGGGATGACGCCGGAATTAGCCGGAATGACCGAACTCAAGCGAAACATGGAGATGTAAAGACGCAACTTGCAATGAAGTCGACAAGCTGGAAAGTTCGATCGTGGCCGACGCGGCCAGTTTGTTCGCTACCAGAAGCTGGCCTGCCCTGTACTCGCAATGGAGGCCGGAAGAGCCCCTCTACTGTCCCGAAGCCGCGTCCAGCTCAGGGGAGAAGAAGATACCAAGATATCCAAGAGAGCATCTGTTTATTTGCGGCGATGACGGGTGTTACAGTCAAAACTGAAAATAAGGATGCGCGATAAGGATGCCAGCCCCTTGGACGCCCATGTCGAAGCATTTCGAGCGGGGCTGGCCATCGAAAGGGGTTGAGGATGGACCGATCAGGCAAGGATGCAAGGATACCCTTCGGAAGGTGACCCATCCTTACTAGTGGTTCCGACTGTACCAAGACACCCACGAGAGCATTTTCTTATTCGCGGCAATAACGGGCTTTATGGGGAGGAGGACGGGGGGGTCAAGGCCTCATAACGCAACGCCCCCGCCCCCCCACCGTGACAGACTGAGGTGCCAGAAGCACTGCGGCAGTGCCAGGGACGCACTTGGGGGGGGAGGTCGAGGGGTGTTACGTTGTGGGGGGTAGACAAGGGAGCGAGGGGAAGGGCAGAACTCGCGTTATTGCCCAGAGGGTAAGAGAACACTCTCCAACGTATTGAAAAATTACATGCGGAGGTTTTCCTGAGTTTTCAGCCTCTGGGGGCCCTCGCCACGCCTCAGGACAATCAAAGAACGACTCGTGCTGAAAAGAGGGCCAGACTTCTGGAGGCCACGTTGTGTAGAAAACATGTTTTCTGCCGGCGTTCTTCCTTGGATTCGGCCAGCGGGGGCCGCGTCTGGTCCCCAGGGCCATCGAAAACGAGTCGGGGACGAAAAGCTACCCCCTGGGGAAAGCGGTCAAGACCTCTGGGTCCGAACAGCATCATACTGGCGGATGCAGCGCACACCTCCTCTTTTGGTCCCCCCGCCCCACATAGGGGAACGAAGAATGACATAGACTCAAAAGCTCGGAGGACCGCGCGGATTTCTCGGATCTGCGCTGGACCCCCTGGCGGCGCCTCCGGCGCCGCCCCTGGCGCGCTCCGCCTCCGCGCGCCAGGGAGGGGGACCCAGCGCCGATCCGAGAAATCCGCACGGACCTCGGAGCTTTGATGTCCATGTCATTCTTCCTTCCACGCCTTTTGCTCCCCCCGCCCCCCGGAAGCGCCGCAGGGTCCCGCCCGTGCCGAGCGCAGCGCAGGCTCAGCCTCCGCGAAGACCTCGCGCGGCGCCTCCGGGCTGCTGGTGCTGCTGCCTGGGCCTGAGCACCGCTTCACCGATTCCCCCCCCTGGCGTGGCCGTGCCCCCCCCCCGACCTACCCACCCAGGTGGGGACGTACAGTCCAGGGTCTGCCCCCCCCCCCCCTCATGCTGATGCCTTCGGGCCGCCCACCCCCCGACCGCGCGATGGGTCCCCCTCCATCGATTGCGGGCACGCTTTCGGGAAAAGGAGTCGTCGGCCTACAGGAGAGCTCTGCAGGACGTCCCCATTTCGTCGTCGTCGTCGTCCGTCGTCCGTCGATCGTCGTCCGTAGTCCGTCGCCCGTCGTCCGTCAGCCGTCTTTATATTTCGTTTTTCGTCTTTCGTCTTTCGTCGTCCGTCGTCGTGAGTCGTCGTCGTCGTTGTCGCCGTCGTCGTCGTCGTCGCCGTCGTCGTCGTCGTCATCGTCGTCATCGTCGCCCCCCCATCCGAGGGTGGAGGCCGAGAGACTCTGGGACCCATCCGATCTGGGGCGAGGGGGGGGGGGGGGCTGGGCCCGAAGCCTCGAGTCGAGGGTTCACGGGGCCCCCCCCCAGATGGGACTGGTCCCAGGATTCCACAGCACCCACACACACACACCCCAGATAGGATAGTGGGGGGGACAACGACGACGCCGACGCCGCCGACGCCGACGCCGACGATGACGCCGACGCCGACGCCGACGCCGACGCCGACGCCGACGACGACGACGACGACGACGACGACGACACGCCGTCGCCGACGCGACGCCGACGCCGACGCCGACGGACGACGACAACGACGCCGACGACGACGAACGCCGACGACGACGCCGCCGCCGACGCCGACGCCGCCGCCGCCGCCGCCGACGACGACGACGACGACGACGACGACGACGCCGACGCCGACGCCGCCGACGCCGACGCCGACGCCGACGCCGACGCCGACGCCGACGCCGACGCCGACGGACGACGACGACGACGACGACGACGACGACGACGACGACGACGACGACGACGACGACGACGACGACGACGACGACGGACGCCGACGCCGACGCCGACGCCGACGCTGACGCCGACGACGACGCCGACGCCGACGACGCCGACGACGACGCCGACGCCGTGGCCGACTCCGACGTCGACGCCAACGCCGACGATGACGCCGACGCCGACGCCGACGCCGACGCCGACGGACGACAACAACGACGACGACGACGACGATGACGACGAGGAACCACCCCACACCCACAGGGGGACGGGGGAGGTGCACTGGCACCCTCCACAACGCCACGCCCACAGGGTCAGGACCACAGGGGTGGGGGTGAGAACGATCCCATTCGCGATGCCTTCGCGAGGCTCACGGGCGTAACCATCCAGCGGGGAGGGGCTCGATCCCATGTGCACTAGGGGGGTGAGGGGGGGCAACCCTAGATCATATATGCATGCTCCCTGCGGGTTTCGCAGGGCCTATCCCCACCTACGGCAGGTTCGCGTCGTGACAACTTGTGCGTTGGTCTCTTACACCGCGCCGATCGTTCAACCCTGGACAACCACGGCTTTCCGATAGCGCGGATCGTTCGATGTCGGCCGATTCTGGGCCACCAGCGGCGTTTAACCTTGAACGCCCGCGATGGAGCCGCCGCCGCGTTAACGCGGCGCGTACCTGCACCAGGAGAGTGGGTTGGTGGAGCTAAGATATCATTTGAGCAAGGACCGTCCGTCCCGGCATTCCTCTAGGCCTACCTCAAAATCTTCTTATAACAAAAACAATGTTCTAAGAACAAAAGCGATGTCCGTAGAACAAACAACCGATGTTTTGAAACAAGACGGTCTGAGCCAGAAATGTTCAAAGCACAGTAGGTGCAAACCGCCGAAGCAAAAACGTTTTCATAACATTCCTGGCGGGCCTAGGGCAAGCCAGGACGCCTCGACACTGCTTGAATCATGGCCCAGCGGAAATGGGTCTGGGGTGAACCAACAAGTACCGATACCAGTACCCCGGGATCTCTCCCCGGGTGGGTTCCGCGACCATCATTTCGAAGCGAATCCGGCGGTGGCGACGAGGAACTCCCAGGAAGCTCAAGGAGGCGAAAACGAGGCAAGGGGGGCGGCATGGGTCCCTTTTTCCCTCTCTGAGGGATACACATCGTTCGTTTCTAATCGTGTTCATTTCTAATTGTGCTCGTTTCTAATGGTTCCTGGCCCCCTAGTGGCCACGAAGAGGCCCAGGATAGAACAATTAGAAATGAAAGGATCTTGGCCCAAAAAAAAAATCAAAGAACCTTCGAAGAATTTGAAACGAACAATGTGTAGGTTGATCGGTGCCGAGGGCCTGGGCTGGAGGCCGCGCTGGCGCAGCTGACGCAGCTGGCGCAGCTGCCGCTCGCGGTGGTCGACGCCGCGCTCCGCGCGGAGTGGCACGCCGGCTCCCTGCTGGTCGGAGGGTTGGCCGGCGGAGACAAACCCTGGAGTTAAGTCGGGCCTGGCCCTCTACAGGGGGAATATTGAACAATAGTTGAAAAATACTCTGGGGACTATTTCGTGATTATTTTGGATTCTTTTGCGTATGTTTTACGTTTCGTCCAGAATCCGCCTGTAGGGGGACATGCCCGACCGAACCCTGGAGAGCGTTTTCCCTGGGCATTTTCTCAGTGCGGAGGGCTCAGGGTGAGATCCATCTGGGCTTCAGGAGGCCTGGAAAGGAGCACCAACACCAACGAAGGGGTTTGCCTCCACAGCGGAAGATGATCCTTGATTTCGGTGTTGGTGGCAATATTTCGGCCACCTCAGAAGCCAGGATATGACCGCCATCACCGAGATCGAGATCTTCTCCCCTCAGTGAAGGCAGACGGCCGATCTTGGTGTTGGTGTCAACCCCTAGGCTGCGAGGCTTTTGCACCTCGAGAAGCAGTCCGTCTTGTGACTCGCCTTTTGCAAGTACAGGCCCCGAACATCGATCGGAACGGCATTTCAGGTTTCCCCTTCGTCCTCCACCCGAAGAAAATGCTCGGTTCCCATGCTTCGTGAAAGTGGCAGCTACCGGCCCCGGACGCCCACGATCCGTGCTGACGTCCGAGCGGTGTCTGTAGCTCTGTGCTGTGTGCTGCTGCTCGAGCCGGGTCGATCTGTGAGGGTTTCCATGGCCCGAGAGCGGGCGACGGACGCCCGTCGGGGGCAGCAGGAGCGGCAACGCCCGGAGGGAGCAGGAGGAGGAGGAGGAGGAGGAGGAGGAGGAGGAGGAGGAGGAGGAGGAGGAGGAGGAGGAGGAGGAGGAGGAGGAGGAGGAGGAGGAGGAGGAGGAGGAGGAGGAGGGAGGAGGAGGGAGGAGGAGGAGGAGGAGGAGGAGGAGGAGGAGGAGGAGGAGGGGAAGGAGCCCCGGGAACGCCCGCTATCGCCCGCGGGGGGAGAAAACAAAAAAAAGAACGCTCTCCTAAGATCCGGGCGCTGCCGTGCTGTCCACGCGGAACGGCTGCGCCCGAGCTCGGGCCCTGCAGGGCCACCACGGAGCGGTCCAGCTCGAGAAGCGCACAGAAGAAAATTATGGAGTCCAAAGGGCTCTGGTCGTGACGTTTCGCAAAGCTGCATCTTCTTCGCAGGGTCGGATCTCTCCAGGAACGGCGGCCCTCCCTGGCGTTCCTCAATCTTTTTGTTGGAGCATCCTGGAAACCTGTCGTCGCCACGCTTGCGATCCCCCTCGAAAAACGGGTCGGGAGGAACCCCACCCCGAAGGGGTCTGGCGACCGATCGTGACCGGATCTGGGACCAACTCCATTCGAAATCGGCCCCCATGCAACCCTTCCCAGCGTCAATCAAGGGGCCCAAGGACACACAAATAAATACACACAAATCCCAGCATTCCCCATATTTTTCCATATGTTCTGGACTTTCGTCTTCCCCCCCCACTTCCAATATTTTCCCATATCTTCCTGGGAGTCGACGATTATTTGTGTCTGTGTGCTGTTTCCCCCTCCCAAAGTCAATCGCGGTCCGTTTTTCGAGGCGCATTCGGCCGCAGCGGCCGGCAAGAGGACGAGAAAAACGCCAGGCCCAGACATCCACCGATCTGATATTTCTTCAACCCGCGGCCCCAAGGAGCTCCCGACCGCTTCCACGGGGGCAGTCGTCCGTCCTGGATCCACCCTTGCTGGTCCTGGGGCCTCTCGCCCCGGAGGCCGAACTCGAAGAGAAACACCGGCACTGCAGAATCGTATTGTCCTCCAGCCGCGGTGGACCACAAGGGGACGAGAAACCCTGAGATCCGGCGTTGCAATTCGCCGGCCCAACGGGCCAGAGGCGTGCTAAGATCTCCGGTAATTGCTCAACAATATTTCTAGTTCGCGCGCGCGGGGCGGGCCCTGGGGGTCCCTGGACGAGAAGTACCCCGGCAAGGTCCCGGCAAAGTCCCGGCAAAGTCCCGGCAAGGTCCCGGCAGACTCCCGGCAAGGTCCCGGCAGACTCCCGGCAGACTCCCGGCAAGGTCCCTTTTCGAAGCCCAGGAGGGCTCCAAACGGTCCAAGAGAGGCCCGAGAAGCCCTCCAGACGGTCCAAGAGAGCCGGGAGACGCCAAAATATCACTCCCAAACGCCTGCGATGGCCTCAAGACGGCCCAACAGGCCTTCAAGACGCCCCAAGAGGTCCCTAAGCGGCGCCCCAAGAGGGCTCCCACAAGCAAAAATCGTCCCATTCCCTTAGGAAAACGTGCATTTTTAACATATCCGCCTCTTCGTCTTTCACACCTTTCAAGGCGGTCCAAGAGGCCCCCAAGATCACCCCAAGACGGCCCGAGAGACCCTCTAGACCGCTCAAAGACGGCCCAAGAGCGCTCCAAGAAGGCCCAAGAAACCCTCAAGAACTCTTTTTCGGAGCCCAGGAGGGCTCCAAATCGGTCCAAGAGGGGCCCGAGAAGCCCTCCAGACGGTCCAAGAGAGCCGGGAGACGCCGAAATATCACTCCCAAACGCCTACGATGGCCTCAAGACGGCCCAACAGGCCTTCAAGACGCCCCAAGAGGTCCCTAAGAGGTCCCTAAGCGGCGTCCCAAGAGGGCTCCCACAAGCAAAAATCGTCCCATTCCCTTAGGAAAACGTGCATTTTTAACATATCCGCCTCTTCGTCTTTCACACCTTTCAAGGCGGTCCAAGAGGCCCCCAAGATCACCCCAAGACGGCCCGAGAGACCCTCTAGACCGCTCAAAGACGGCCCAAGAGCGCTCCAAGAAGGCCCAAGAAACCCTCAAGAACTCTTTTTCGGAGCCCAGGAGGGCTCCAAATCGGTCCAAGAGGGGCCCGAGAAGCCCTCCAGACGGTCCAAGAGAGCCGGGAGACGCCGAAATATCACTCCCAAACGCCTGCGATGGCCTCAAGACGGCCCAACAGGCCTTCAAGACGCCCCAAGAGGTCCCTAAGCGGCGTCCCAAGAGGGCTCCCACAAGCAAAAATCGCTTCATTCCCTTAGGAAAACGTGCATTTTTAACATATCCGCCTCTTCGTCTTTCACACCTTTCAAGGCGGTCCAAGAGGCCCCCAAGATCACCCCAAGACGGCCCGAGAGACCCTCAAGACCGCTCAAAGACGGCCCAAGAGCGCTCCAAGAAGGCCCAAGAAACCCTCAAGACGGTCCAAGAGGCCCCAAGACGGCCCCATGATTGAGGTCCACAGGGGCAACCTGAACGGAAATTTTGAGCCTCCCGCCCAAACACGCCCCCGAAATGCCCCTACAAGCCCCCAAGTAGCCCCACGAAGCCCCCAAGAGAGCCCCAAGAGGCCCCCAACAGGCCGCAAGAAAGCCCCAAGAGGCCCCCAAGAGACCCCCAGGAAGCTCCCAGGAGGCCCCCAAGAGGCCAGGCAGACCCCCCCAAGAGACCACCAAGAGGGCCCACCCAGAGCCATCCACGAGGCCTCCCAAAGTTCCCAAGAAGCTCCCACGAAGCTTCCAAGGGCTCCCAAGACCCCGCCAAGACCCCGCGATGGCACAATACGGGCCGGCGGAATGAGCGAAGCGATTCAATAAAAGTTGCAGCACCGTCGGACATCACGACCCGAGCCCTATGATTAGGTCGGGCATGCCCCCCTACAGGAGGATTGTGGGCGAAACACAAAAGGTATCCCCCAAATATGCCAACAAAAATAATCAAGAATGGTCCAAGTATCGTCCCCAGACCATTTTTACTATCTTGAATTTTCCTCCTGTAGAGAGACAGGCCCGTTTTCACCCTATGACCACGTCCGTCTGCGCCCGTCGTCGAGCCGGATATCGATCTGCGGAGGCCCCGGGGTCCCGAGACCCAGCGAAGACGCACGGTGCGAACAGCGCTCTGCAGCGCCCGGATCTCCGGGAGGCGCCCTGTCTGGCTCGAGGGCCAGCGTCGTCTCGCCGAGCCCCCCTCCCCGGACCTCCCCCGCGGTGAACAAAAATCACGACGGGAACTGTCTCCCCATCTTCGGCCTCCGTGGGCCCTCACAACGGGCCTCGGGGCCCCTCAAAAAACGGCCCCTGATGGAAATTATCCTGGCGAAGGACCCAACCATATGCAGTTGTGAATGCCGCAATTGTGAATGCCATCTTCGCCTGCGCTCCCTATGTGGCCACGGCTTCCCGCCGGAGCCCGACATGCTCAGGGACACGTTCGTGGCCGTCTTCGCGGGCGCCGACGACGACAAGGACGGCGTCCCTCTCACCGAGGAGCAGAAGCAGGAGAAGGCCTTGAGAGCCATGAGGGAGGAGGTGGCGTTGCACGTCGACAAGGCGGAGTACGACGCCCATGCGCGGTTGTTGAAGCAGCGCAACTATGGGGCCACGATCCTCGTGAGGGATGTGCCGCTATGGCCCGGGGCCGCCATGCGAACCCTGCCACTGGCGCCTTCGGTGGAGCTCCAGTGGGGCCACGGTCCTCGTGAGCCGAAATGGCCCGAGGCCGCCATGCGAACCCTGCCACTGGGGCCTTCGGTGGAGCTCCCCATAGGGCCACGATCCTCGTGAGGGGTGTGCCGAAATGGCCCGAGGCCGCCATGCGAACCCTGCCACTGGCGCCTTCGGTGGAGCTCCCTATGGGGCCACGATCCTCGTGAGGGGTGTGCCGAAATGGCCCGAGGCCGCCATGCGAACCCTGCCACTGGCGCCTTCGGTGGAGCTCCCTATGGGGCCACGATCCTCGTGAGGGGTGTGCCGAAATGGCCCGAGGCCGCCATGCGAACCCTGCCACTGGGGGCCTTCGGTGGAGCTCCCTATGGGGCCACAATCCTCGAGAGGGGTGTGCCGAAATGGCCCGAGGCCGCCATGCGAACCCTGCCACTGGCGCCTTCAGTGGAGCTCCCTATGGGGCCACGATCCTCGTGAGGGGTGTGCCGAAATGGCCCGAGGCCGCCATGCGAACCCTGCCACTGGCGCCTTCGTGGGCTCCCTATGGGGCCACGATCCTCGTGAGGGGTGTGCCGAAATGGCCCGAGGCCGCCATGCGAACCCTGCCACTGGCGCCTTCGGTGGAGCTCCCTATGGGGCCACGATCCTCGTGAGGGGTGTGCCGAAATGGCCCGAGGCCGCCATGCGAACCCTGCCACTGGCGCCTTCGGTGGAGCTCCCTATGGGGCCACGATCCTCGTGAGGGGTGTGCCGAAATGGCCCGAGGCCGCCATGCGAACCCTGCCACTGGCGCCTTCGGTGGAGCTCCCTATGGGGCCACGATCCTCGTGAGGGGTGTGCCGAAATGGCCCGAGGCCGCCATGCGAACCCTGCCACTGGCGCCTTCGGTGGAGCTCCCTATGGGGCCACGATCCTCGTGAGGGGTGTGCCGAAATGGCCCGAGGCCGCCATGCGAACCCTGCCATTGGGGGCCTTCGGTGGAGCTCCCTATGTGGCCACGATCCTCGTGAGGGGTGTGCCGAAATGGCCCGAGGCCGCCATGCGAACCCTGCCACTGGCGCCTTCGGCGGTGCTCCCTATGGGGCCACGATCCTCGTGAGGGGTGTGCCGAAATGGCCCGAGGCCGCCATGCGAACCCTGCCACTGGCAGCCTTCGGTGGAGCTCCCTATGGGGCCACGATCCTCGTGAGGGGTGTGCCGAAATGGCCCGAGGCCGCCATGCGAACCCTGCCACTGGCGCCTTCGGTGGAGCTCCCTATGGGGCCACGATCCTCGTGAGGGGTGTGCCGAAATGGCCCGAGGCCGCCATGCGAACCCTGCCAGTGGGGCCTTCGGTGGAGCTCCCTATGGGGCCACGAAGCGGTGGGTGAAACGCAGGGATGAAGAGGAGGAAGGGGGCAGCGGGAGGAGGAGTGGACGCGGGGCGCTGTCTCTTCAAAACGAGGACCCAACACCACAGGATGGTTGGGAAAAAACGGGTCTGGGGAAGCGGTCCAGAGCTCTGGGGGAGTCGACGCTGCAAAAAAAAAATCACGGCGTCGGGGGCCTGGGCCCCCAGAGATCCGACGTCGTGAGTTTCTCACTGCGGGGTTCCCGGAAGTCTCGACCCCTTCCCCGGGACCGGTTTTCCATCCTGAGTCGTTTTTCGACGGTCCTGGGGCCAGGCGAGGGCCTCGAGCGAGGCCGAAAACTGGAAAAGCCTCCGTCCTGATTTCTTCGGGCCCGATGCCTGGGCCACACGAAGGCCGGCGTGGCGAGGCGGCCGAAGGAGGGCGAGTCGCCGCGCGGCGACTCGCCGCCGCAGCGCGGCGAGGGGCCGCCGCGCAGCCGCGGAGAGCGCGCCTCGGCCGCCCTGCCAGGCGGGGAGAGCGGCTCGCCGGGCGCCAGGCGGCGCGCGGCGGGGCGCGGCGGGGCCTTCGGCGCGGGCGGCGCGGCCACGGACGACGAGGGCGAGGGCAAGGGCGAGGATGAGGATGAGGACGAACGACGACGACGACGACGACGACGACGACGACGACGACGACGACGACGACGACGACGAGCCTACTTTCTGAGCTCCGCGCGGATTTCTTGGGTCGGCGCTGGACCTCGTGGCGGCGCCTCCGGCACCTGACGCGCTCCGCGCGCCAGCGAGAGGGGTCCAGCGCCGACCCAAGAAACAAGGGCGGACCTCCGAACGTTTTTGTTCATGCAGTTGTTGATTCGTCTACCGTCGGAGTCGGCTTTCGCCAGTCGTCGTCCTCGTCGTCCTCCTCATCGTCCTCGGCAGCGATTTCTTCAGCCTCCTCTCGCAGGCTCCCAGTGCCGTCGGCTCTCTGCGCCGCACTGCCAAGGGCATATGAATATGAAGGTCGGCGTCGTCGTCGTCTCCTTCGTCGTCGTCGACTTCGCCCTCGAAGGTCGTCGTCGTACGTCGTCGTACGTCGTACGTCGTCGTCGTCGTCGTCGTCGTCGTCGTCGTCGTCGTCGTCGTCGTCGTCGTCGTCGTCGTCGTCGTCGTCGTCGTCGTCGTCGTCGTCGTCGTCGTCGTCGTCGTCGTCGTCGTCGTCGTCGTCGTCGTCGTCGTCGTCGTCGTCGTCGTCGTCGTCGTCGTCGTCGTCGTCGTCGTCGTCGTCGTCGTCGTCGTCGTCGTCGTCGTCGTCGTCGTCGTCGTCGTCGTCGTCGTCGTCGTCGTCGTCGTCCTCGTCGTCGTCGCCGCCGTCCTCGCCGCCCTCTTCGACCTTCGGCGCCGGCGGCGCGGCCACGGTGCCGGTGCTCGCCCGCCTGGGCCGGGGCGGCTGCTCCGGGCAGGGCGGGCGGGCGCCGGGCCCCGGGCGCCCGAGGCACGGGTCCGACCTGAGCCTGCGGGCGGGCGCCACGAGGGAAAAGACAACAAGCATCAAGCATATACACATACACAAATACATACACTCATTCATTCATACGTACATGCATTCGTACATACGTACGTACGTACGTACATACATACATGCATGCATGTATGCATACATACATACATGCATACATACATACATACATACGTATGTACATGCATACTTACATACATACATTCACACATACACACTGACATACATATATATATATATATATGTATATATATGTATGTAGACCTACCTACCTACCTACACACATACATATATACATACATACATACATACATACATACATACATACATGCATACCTACATACATACATACATACATACATACATGCATACATAAATTCATACGTGCGTACATACATATATACATGCACACATGCATACATATATACATGCATACACACCTATCTACATACATACATGCATACATACATGCATGCATACATACATACACACATACATACATACGGATGTACATGTATACAGACATACATACATGCACACACAAACCTACATACATACATTCGTATATACGTACATACGTACATACAAACATACACACATGCTTGCTTACGTACATACATACTGGCATACAAACATACATACATACATAACTACCGTCCTGCATGCGTGCATGCCTGCATGCATGCATGCATGCATGCATACGTATATACATACATACAACACACACATACGTACGTACGTACGTATATACATACCTACATACGCACGTACATACATACATGCACGCATGCATGCATACATACATACATGCACACACAGGCATACCTACCTACATACATACATGTATACACAAGTGCACAGGCACCCTGCGACGAACTTTGCCTGTACCTTCGAGTAGGGTTGCGGCGTACAAGGTCGCTGGCTCTCAGCGGTGATTTGCACACCGCTTCCCTCCACTGCGACCCAGGAACAATCCATCGGAGGGCGCCTTTGTGTATTATGTAAATGTATCTATGTGAGGCGCGGACATGAGTATGTCAATATTTGCGTTAGCTCATGCTCATGATCCTCCTCCGAGACACTGCTTAAATTAGCCAGGCAGCGCACTCGAGGTCACCCCTGTGACCCACGCGGCTGCGGAGAGGAAGGGGGGGGGCACGGTAGACAGTGCATGCAACACGAGGCATGCAAGTCAGGAGGGAAACAGCAAGGAGACCAACTACGCTTCGCACTCGTGAGTCCTCGCCTTTCCTTCGATGTCGGCCTCACTAAGCCCCACTATCAGGCCCCAGAAACATCAAGCATGGATATGGAACGAAAACCTACTCTTAGGTCGGGCCCTAGAGGCGGATTTCGGACGAAACATCAGAATTGTCAAACGATAACCCAACAATGTTCAAAAAGGCTATCTTTTTATATATTTGTGAATCTGCCTCCTGAACCTACTCACGCGGAAGCGGTCGGGACCTTTTGGCGCCGCTGATTGAAAAAAACAAACGACAAATGTCTAGGTACACAGTCATACCATACAGTAAGGATGCGCGGTATAAGGATGCGAAGGCCTCGGACGGCCATGTCGACACTCTTCGAGCGGGGCGCGGCCAGCGAAAAAGCGACCAAGGATGGGCCGAAGTGGGGAGGACGCAGAGGCAACCTTAGAGAAAAGCTGCTCGTCCTTGCGGACTGACGGTGCACCGATCCTGCCCACGCCCCTCCTGAGCCCACGATCGGAGCACCGTTTCCGCCGCGGCGCGGCAGAGGCGATCCGCTCGCGCGTCGAGCAACCTGGGCTACGGTAAGTCGGGCATGTCCCCCTACAGGGGGATTTTGGACGAGAAATCAAAAAATATACCAAAAAAGCTCCAACGTGGTCAAAAGTTGTTTATACTATATATATATATATATATATATATAGTATATATATATATATATATATATATATATACTATATGTATATTCCTTTTTTAAAACAAACAATAAAAAAACATAAGAAAAACAAAAAAACGTCCCCTTACTATGTTTTACTATTTTTGAATACTCCTCCTGTAGAGGGCCAGGCCCGCCTTAAGGCTACGGCGTTGCGTAGTGTCCCGCAGGACGATCGGTGCACACCCGCTCGGCCGAGAAGGCACGTGCACCCCGTCCTGGGGCCCAAGATAGGCCTGGCCGGGGAGGGGCGTGCAAATCGAGGGGGGCCCAGGGACACGAACAAACGGGCACAAGTCCCAGGATCCCCGCCTTCCCCCCCACTTCCCATGTGTGCCCATCTCTTCCTGGGAGTCGACGACTGACTGTGTCCGTGTGCTCTTCCTGGGTGCAGTTGGCACCCTCCGAGACCTGAGCATGGGCCTGCCGCCCGCCGCCGCGGCGCCCGCCCCGACGCACAGCGGCATGTCTCGGCCGCTGCGTGGGCCCTTTGACATCCTCGCGTCGTGCAACAAAATCGCGACGGAAGGTTTTTGGCAAGTCCGTTCGCTCAGGTCCTCCTGCCTCGGGAGGCCTTCCAGCAGCTGCGCCTCGCCGAGGGCGGTCCCGGGGTGCCCAGCGCGTCCCGATCGACCGCCGGAGAGGCCTGCGCTGTGGCCCGAAAGCCAGGCATCATTGCCGCGCCGAAAGGAAAAAAAAAAAAATACGGCGGATGCGTTTGAGCAGTCTTCGACCTCCGGGGGGGGCCCTTACCCCGCCCATGGGGCAGCCACACAGGGACTCGGGGTGAAGAGCCAGTCCCCGGAGAAGCTGTGCAGACGGTCTGACGAGCCACGCGGTGAATGCGTCGACCCCTCCTGCCAAGGGCGAGAAGGCGCGAGAGATGATCTGGCCGTCCCCCCCTCCCCCTCTGCCCCAGCTCCCAAGATTGAGTATCGTTTAACCGATCCCCATCCCCAGCGGCGTGGCCTGGGCCCCACTGGCCGAGTTTCCCCCCTAGATGGGGACATGGGTCGTTCCCTTCGGGTGTCGAGGGGTGTATCCCCAACTGGGGGGGTAATTTGGTGGGGGTCTCGAAGGGGATGGGGATGGGGATGGGGGTCGGATAAACGATACTGAAAGATGCCCACAGGAGTCCCCGGACAGTGCCCCAAAGATCACGACGCCTCGGCCGGGGACTCCCCCGCCTCATCCTTCGGTCGGCGGCATGGCGTACGTAGAGGCCTCCTAGATGGGGTCGGAGTAGATAGGGTCGGAGGATCGCGCCGCGTCGCCGATGCATCGGCGAGGCATCGCCGATGCACCGGCAACGTCGGCGATGCACTGGTGACGTCGGCGTGGAGAAAGTCGGGCTCCACATCGAGCCACGCCGCCGATGCACTGGCGATGCGGCGTTGTCCTCCGACCCCATCTGCTCCGGCCCCATCGAGGAGGCCTACGATAAAATCACGACGCGTCGGATGACTGGGTCTTGGGGGGGAAGCGGGCCGCGCCAGCTTCGGGCGGCCCCCGCCCGGCCCCGCCCCAGCCGGCGCCCCCCCGCCCGGGCCAAACAGACCCCGGGCCCGGGGCGGCCTGAGCCAAAACGGCTGCGCAGCCGCCGGGGGTGGGGAGAACAAGAGGCCCAGATGGGCCGATTTCCACCACAGGTAGGAGAGGGAGGAGGAAGAGGAGGAGGAAGAGGAGGAGGAGACGACCGTAAGAATGGAGGAGGAGGAGGAGGAGGAGGAGGAGGAGGAGGAGGAGAATGAGGAGGAGAAGGAGGAGGTGGACCTCCCAATCCTCCCGTCTCCCCCGTCCTACCTATGTAGCGGTGGTGGAAAATCCACCCATCAAGCCCCCCTCTCCGATGCCTCCGCCCTCGGCCTCCGCGCCCAGTCCCCCCCACCCCAACATGAGCAACGAAAAGCAACGGGCCCCACGCGAGATGGCAGGTGCAGTGACCTTACGCCGCGGCTGAAGCGGGCCGCCAGCGCGGCACGCTACATTTGCGAACGAGGGCGCTCACGCGCGACCTTGCGCGGGACGCTTACGCGCGAATGTCGGCAAAATCGACCCCCCTTGTTCTTCCGTCGTTCACCTGGGCCAGACGCAGCTGGCGTGCGACGCGGCTGCGCGCCAGACTTCGGACGAGGCCGAGCGGCGGCCTCTTCTTCATTGAAGGAGGCAAAGTGTCGCGGTCCGTGTCTTGCACATCGTCGAAAGCTCGCAGATCGTCTACCTCGCCTCGACAGGGTGGGGGATGCGCCACTGTTGGGCCCTCGGGGGCAGAGTCCCACCAGCCCTTTGGGCGTGAGTGGTTTAGAGAGCCCGCTCTGTCCTCGACCCCCCTTCTTCCTTTCGGGGAGGGGTTTACCCCTCCCCCTACCCCCTCCCCCTGGGCCTGGAGAGGGACCCCCGCGGGTCGTCAGGGAGGTAAATTTCGACTCCTGGGAGGGCTAAAAAACGACGACCCTCACGAGGATTCTGGCCCCGACGGGGGGAGGGAGTTTGGCCCCTCTCCTCTTCTGTGAAGCCCAAAACATTGATTTTACCATGGTTTTGGCCCCATTTTGGCCGTCTGAGGGGGCCGCGCTCATCGTCCTTCATAGCAAAATCATTAATTTTACGAAGGTTTTGGGCTCACTTTGTCCTTCTCAGGGGGCAGCTCTCATTTGCGCTTCTGAGGAGGTCGCAAGAGGCCCCAAGATGGCCCCAAGAGGCCCCCAGGGGGCTCCCAAGAGGCCTCCAAGAGGCCCCCCAGAGGCCCCCAAGCGGCCCCAAGAGGCCCCCAAGAGGCCCCCAAGAGGCCCCCAAGAGGCCCCAAGAGGCCCCAAGAGGCCCCCAAGAGGCCCCCAAGAGGCCCCCAAGAGGCCCCCAAGAGGCCCCAAGAGGCTCCAAGAGGCCCCCAAGAGGCCCCACGAGGAGCCCGAACGACTCACACCAGGACGAGGGGCCCGAACGACTCACACCACGAAGAGCCCGAACGACTCACACCACAAGGAGGGGCCCGAACGACTCACACCAGGACGAGAAAACACCCAAACGACTCACACACGAGGAGCGCTTTCTCTCCCTCCTCCTCCGCCTCGTCCTTCTCCCGCTCCCCCCACAAGGAGGATGTACAAGGAGGCGGGAGGAAGGAGGAACAGGGGAGATATGCGGGGCCAAGCGGACACACGCCTGAAAAACACGACTGTCGGCATGCTTCGCAAGAGTTGCTGCTGTGAGATGGGCTGGTGGGGATACGCGAAGCGTAAAGAATTCTCATATCCGATGTTCCCACTTGCAGGCCCAGTGCCTCAAACATTCTGCGACTGCCTAGAAAATAGATCCTGCCGATATACCAGAGCAGCGCGGTAGCTGTGCATCGCGGATGGGCAAGAGGCGACAGTGAGCGCACACCTTGAAAGTAAATTTCCCATCATCCCCGCACCCACCGTAGGATCGGGGTGAGGGGCTGCTCATGGTTGGGCATCTACATAATTATATGTCTATAGATATGTCTATATATGTAGAGAGAGAAAGAAAGAAAGAAAGATGTATATGTCCTCGCTTCCAGAGACTCCCTCTGCAGGCTCCGTGCTGTCTATTGCGCAAAGCGTACCCTGCATGAAACTGTCGTAAGTAAAAAGTCGCCCTCCACGCACAGACTATTCCGAACAGCCAAGCCAAATATTCCCTCGAAGTTGTCAAACGAGCCCGCCACAGTCCGTTCATTCACTCGGCCAGCCCTCTCGGAGTAGGTCATATAAGTAACGAGTAATCCACCCTTTCCTCCAAAACGTGTCTTTCCCCACCCGGGGAGTGGGCTACTCCTCCTCATGCCTCCTCCCCTAGGCCCGCACGGGAGGGGAACGCGAGTTATCAGAGCGTGCAAGATGGCCCATTCTGGCAAGAGGGCCCAGGTAGCCCAAGATGGTCTCCAAGGTCGAGCAAGATAGCCCAATATTGTTAAAACAAAATCCATCACGCCTTTAAGAAAGCCAACTTCATCCAAACACAGTTCCAGATGGCTACGGAGCCTCCCAAAGAACACCCCGAGGGGCCTAAATCCGTCCCAACCCTAAGGAATGTCAATGTGTTGTTGTATTCTCGCCAGCTTGCTTCCCATGGCCCCTTGAGGCCTCAAGATGGCTCCAAGATAGCCCAGGAGAGCCTGAGCAGGCGCTGCAGAGGAGCCCAAGGCGGCCCAAAGAGCATACATCAGCGCCCCAGCAGGGCCCCAAGAGGCAATCACTTGGCATCTGAAGGGGGGGCGGGGTGTAGTTGACGCAGGCTTCCTCTTGATTGGTAGCCACCAGCCAAGATGGCCCCGAGAGGCCCCTGAAGAAACCCGCGAGGGCCCCAAGAGCGCCCCAGAAGGGCCTCAAGAGCGTCCCAGAGAGCCAGAAAGGCTTCCAATAAGGCCCAAGGATACTCCCCGACATTCCTGATGTCAACATTGTTGGCCTCAGTGATTCACGACATGATTTCCTACAATCCTCCTCCAATCAACTCCCTCGGGCATCGTTTCTGGATGGGCTGTGAGGGATTGTTTCCGTCGCGGCCGCAAACGAAGGCGGAGGCGGCGTCCGAAGTCAGACCGGGCTACGGGCCAAGCGTCAAGAATTACCCAAGGGCGCCCAATACCAACCATGCACTCATCCGGCCGCGACCACACCCTACACTCCGCCGGGCGGAACGATCCAGATAGCTAGCAGCAAGCACTGCATCGGCCCTTCGGGTTCCCAGTGGGCCCCTCGTGGGATTCCCCAGATCGCTTGGCGGGCTCCCTGAGTTCCCTGGCGGATTCCATCGGATTACCGGGTCCCTTGCACTGCTTTGCCTTGGGTGGCATATGCATTGCGTTTGCTTTGTGCAACATTGCAGTGCTGTATACAAGCATGTGTATAATATACAAGTATACACACACGCACCAGAACCATCGCGCGCGCCTTTGCGAGGGGTCAAGTTCTGACTCGCTTCGGCGCCAGGGCATAGCGCGAAACAGGCCCACGACAATTCAAAACCGCATTGTGTCGATAGTATCTTGCGTCATCTTGGAGCCTTCGTAGACGCCATCTGGCCTCTCTTACGGACGCCGTGGATGTACTTCTCTACCTTTGAAGCAGGGAGTCAATGTGGCAAACTTTTGCGGAAACGCAACGCCTTCGTGGCCATTCACCAATGTGAAATTCATGCGGTTGTGGTTGAACTATTGTGTCCCTCTTTAACGTCCTGGGCCCTATTGGGCCATATCGGGGCCATATTGGACTGTCTGGGGAGTCTCATGAGCTCGTGTTGGAGCCCTCAGGGCACCCTCTTCGACCTCCTGAGGGTCTCTTGACCTGTTTCGGGATCCTTTTGGGCTAAATTGAAACTAGCTGGTGGCGTTCATGGGGCCCTCTTGGGCCGTCTCGGGGTGATACTGGGGGCCTCTTGGGCGGTCTTGGAGGCTCGTAAACACCCAAACATTAATGCTGAAACCATTGGAAACAATGGGCGAATCACAGATGAACTTCTTTCGGGAGGCTCGTAAGAGCTCTCTTGGCGCACTCTTGGAGCGTCTTGGAAGCCTCCAGGGGGATACTGCACCCATGCTGGGCAGGTTGAGGTCCACCATGGCCGGTTTCTCGACCCGCCTTGGGGGGCAAATTTCCCCCGAAAGCGGCTCCAACGAGTGGGACCTCGGATCCGTCCCCCGCTATGTAGTATGTACATATTTTAAAACATGGATATACGTATGTGCGTGTGTGTATGTGTACATATATATATATATATATATATATATATGTAGATGTATTCCTCTTCGTGTACTGTTGGCAAGCCAAGGGGTGGGAACAACCCGTCACACCTCCCCCCCCCAAAAAAAAACGAGACCCCCAGGATCCAGGGATTCCGGGGTGCCCCAGACACCCTTGCCAAAAGTCCCCCGGCTCGCCGTGGACTTCCCAGGGCGCTTGGCCGGGTCTTGCCAGCAGACCCCAGGCGATCAGAGCGGTGATCAGAGGCCGACGAGAGACCCAAGACAGCACAAGAGCGCTCCACAAAGGACCCAGCAGATGGCCTCCAGAGGCCCCCAAGACGGCCCAGGAGACCCTGAACAGGACTCCCAGAACGCAAAAATCGCTTCATTCCTTCAAGGTTGCGCGCATGTTCAGCATATTCGCAGTTCGGGTGTTAGCAGCGCCCAAAACAACCAAAAAAGGCTTCCCGCATCGCCTTAAGACGGCCCACGAGACCCCCAGGCGAGCCTCTAGACGGCCTGGATGGCCCCAAGACTGTCCCAGGAAACCCCAAGTGAGACAAAAAGAAACCCAACGGGCCTTGACAAGGCCCCCAAGACAAGGACATGGGAGGCGCCCAAAGAGGCCATGGGAGGCCACCTGGAGAGCCCACGCAGCCCCCGTAAGGTCCCTAGGAGTCCCAGGCCCTCCGAAACGGCCCAAAATGGCCCCAGGACGGCTCGAGAGGGCCCTACGCCGGCCCACCAAGGATCCAACCAGGCCCACATGGCATCTTCCGCCAAACTGACCCGAATCCCGGGGTCGCACCCACATTTCCCGGAAATCGGTTGCGAACCCCGGATTCGATGCATTCCCGAAGAATTGCGTACTTTCGCGTGCCCCGTAGCGACCCGCTGCAGCATGGCATCTTTGGCTTGGCATTGCTTTGTACTTTGCGGCATTGCTTAATATTGCGTCGGTGTGCTTGGCATTCATTCGCGTAGCTTGCTATTCCTTCACATTGCGCACCAGGGCACATGAGACACGAGCGGGTAATGTGCGGGCCTACGAAGGCCTTTCGTCGCCATCAACTGCCAAACCTTTCTGCAAGCGTGCACGTACACATGAAACCGTAGACGTTGACTTCTGGACAGCGCTCCTCGGTGCGACGCACACGAACTTATTCGCCGTCCCCCGACGGCGCCATCTTTTTCCCTCCTCCTGCTCCTCCTCTGAGTCCTCCTCCTCCTCCTCCTCCTCTTCCTGCCGCTCCCTCACTCGTTCTCCCCCACGTCCCTCTCCTCGCTCCCCGAAATCCCCTCCCTCCGATCCTTGGGCCCTCCACCCGGCGTCTGTCCTGAGCCCCCCGGAGGCCCAGATAGGGCCACGGGCCGCCCGGACTCTCGAAGACTCCCGAAAAAACACCGCGGGGAGGGGGCCAAGTTGCCAAGGTCACGAGGGACGGCGCGAACGACCAGCATCAGCAAAGCCTCAAGGACCAAGGTACATGGCGCGAAGCGCCAGTTCACTCTTGTATGTATATATATATGTGTGTGTATGTATATAGATATGTATATATATGTATATATATGTGTATACACATACATATGGATTCGCATGTACAAGTATCGACTTGTCGCTGTGCACAGCCGGGCCTGACTTGGCTGTGCTCCGAGTGGCACCGCCTGTCGTGGATGTGTTGTGTTCCCTCACTTGGCATTGCACATCGTTCCCGATGCCATCACATGTTCCTGTGCTGGCTTGAAATCAAATCGAGTGGCAGTGCGATGTGCTGCTTTTCAATATGTTGGTTGGCATGGCACCGCATACGAATACACTACTGTAAGCCTGCCAGACTGACTGACTGACTCAGCGACGGATTGGCTGATTGCCTGCTTGGCTGACTGACATGACTACATGACTGACTGACATATTTTATGACTCGGAGGACGCGGGAACAGTCGTAGAAGCTACCAGCTACCCTGACTTCGAAAATGCTATTTGGGGAGACTGGACTCCAAGTCGGATTTGCGCAGAGCTGCGACGCCTGGCACCGCCGTTGTGCCATGAGCAGGCGTGGTCTGTGGCCTCGGCCCCCACATAGTGCCCCCCTGGCCATAATAAGAACAAATGCGAGAAGATGAGCGCAACGATGCCTGCTCATCCCAGACTAGCCAACACGTGAGCCAAACCCTCTCACTCCGATAATGTGTTTCAGTCAGGGCCTCCCGCCGTAGGGAACCTCTGCAGGGTGCTCGCAACCTGAGGAGACAAGCATCACAGTGATAATGACCAGAGTACTGTTCAAGTCCAGCATGCCATTCGAGGCATGCACATTCCAACAATAGTCTATTGCAGAGGTTCCCACTCTTGTCGTGGAAACCCATCAGCGTCCACCGTGTTTGAAAAGGTGCAGCCCGCTTCGACTGTAAATTACCAGCACGTGCTCATCGAACTCGTCGAACCTTTCCAACATTGAGAATCCTTTACCCATCCTACCCGGGTATGCGTGCACTCGATGCGCAATCCATCTCGTAGCCAGTCGCACTACGGACTTGATCTGGGAATCGCTGAAGCTGCAATCAGGTTGGATCATCTGATGTGACTGTCTGGCTGTCTGGTGGAATCTTGTACGCGCATGCCGCGCAACGATGGCAATATGCGAGCGAACGGGTTGTGTTTGTATGTTTCCAGTGCCACATAGGCATGCGACGCCATCACGTAATTCGCAGTTGCACGGAGGACGCGGCCATCCCTGGTACCCAAGGTTCAAATGATGCGCCAGCGGCTCGCACGTGGAGCTATTTTCCATTATAGTTGACACCCTCAGGCCAACATGCTGTATCAGACATCCGACGTCGTGGCTTCTTGACAAAATGTATCCCCAAAGGTCTGGACCCCTTCCCGGGGACCGCCTTTTCGTCCGGAGTCGTTTGTTGACGATCTCCAGGGGCTGGGGGCAGAAATCAATGTGTATATATATATATATATATATACATATATATATATATATATATGTATATAACCAAAAACAAAAAACTCCCGTGGCGAGGATCCTTGCACGAGGCGAGGACGTGGGAAAATGGCTCGATGGCCAGAGAAGGGCATCCTGAAAGCTGCGGTCCATCAGCACGGGCCACGGCGCCTTCCCGCTGCCCTCGGAGCGGTTCGCGCCGCCGCCGTACCTGCCGCACCGCGCGAGAGGCCCCAAGGGGCTGGCGCTCTCGAGGGCGGCAGACCGGCGGCACTCCACGGCGGCGGCGGCGCGGCGGCGGCGGCGAGGCGGCGGCGCTGGCGATGGAGGCGGCAGCGGCGAGGCGGCGGCAGCAGGCGAGGCGGCGGGTGCAGCGGCGAGGCGGCGGCGAGGCGGCGGCGAGGCGGCGGCGGCCTGCTCCCCGGATCCGAGCGCAGCCCAGGGAGTGCGCGGACCCTCCAGCGCTTTCGCTCGAGCCCCGCCCCCGGAGCGTTTGCCCAAGCCTTCGGCCAGACGAGACCAGACCACCACACCCACAGGGAGTGCGCCAGCACTGGTCGATGGAGGGGCTGGTGGGGGCTCGCGAAGCATTCCCCCCCACCAGAATACGATCATCGTGCTGCGAACTGCGAGTCTCGAGTCCCAAGACACAGCGCCCCACACTGCGAGTCTGGCGCCCCACCCCGAACTCCAACCTGCTGCCATCGCACTACCATGGGGAACGCTGAACAAGGCCCAGAGGGACTTTTCCGGCCACGTCGAGACTTGGACGAATAACAGATTCCACGACCTCAATCGAAGGAACTCGGCGGCGCGCCAGGGGGGGAAGTGAAGAGGGGGCAGGCCTTTTCAGAAGCCGTCTGTGTCTTCTTCGCAGGGGGGGGGGTCCCGAGGGAAACCGGTCCTGGACCCTGGGGCCTTCCCCCAGGACGAGATCTTCATCCTGAATCGATTTCTGACATTCCCGGGGACCGTGGAGGGCCCCGGAAAGTCAAAAATAGGAAAACCCTCAGGACCCGCTTCCCTCAGGACCTGTTTCCCCCATCTTGGAAGGCCAGAGGCCTTCCGAGCCGTCTGTTAGGTCGGGCGTGGCCCCCTACAGGCGGATGTTTGACGATTTTTTTGTCAAAAATACACCCCAAAAGAAGTGCTCAAAAAAACTGTAAAAATAGCCCCCCGACTATTTTTGACTGCCTTTGAGTATTCCCCCTGTAGAGGGACAGGCCCGACTTACGACCTGTTGCCCCCCTCTCGGAAGGCCAGCGGCCTTCCGAGCCTTCTGCGCAGGCCCGCCCACGCGGACTTCAACGTCCCCCCGGGGCCCCGGGGCTCGGCCGCCGAGGAGCGGCGCCGGGGAGCAGGAGCCCGTCCTGAGCCCCAAGCGGCCCCGGCTCCAGAGTCTTGGCTTGAGGTCGGGAATGTCCTCCTACACGGGAATTTTGGGGGATTTTTTAAAGCTTCAAAAATAATCAAAAAATCGTCCCCTGACTATTTTTTCCTATTTTTGAATATTCCTCCTGTAGAGGGACGTGCCCGACTTAACCCAAGCGGCCCCGGCTCCAGTCTTGGCTGTGTAGTGAGTTTTCCTCGCTTCGCAATAGAAGGACCCCTAACCCTTTGGGAGGGGAGCTAAGTCAGGAGGGCCAAAACATTATGAGGGATAGGCGGTCCTTCCTGCAGGTGTGTCGAACGGGACCGCCCAGACTTCTCATATATCCCTCAGGCCACGTCTTCACTGTCTTATTGGGGTTAGGGGTTCCTTGATCATCCGTGATTCCTCAGTGCCGGTGCCGAGCCGCTTCACTGCAGTCGACGCGCTGCCACGAGATAACGCCGAAGAAGGAACGGAGCCCCTGTTCGGCACCACGAGCGCCTGGGTGCACAGAAGGAGGCCTGGAGGAGTAGCCACGGAATGGCCTTGGGAGCATCGAGAGCCCCGTCCGGACCCACAGCGGTCCTCATGTCAGCGCCCTGACTGTACCCGCAGGTCGAGCGTGTCCCCCGACAGGCCAGTTCTGGACGAAAAGTGAAGCGTGCTCAAAAAAGTACCCCCACGTGGTCAGAGCAGAATCAACAAAAGAATCCCCAGGCTATTTTGGGGGGGCTTCTTTTGGACTTCCCTCCTGCAGAGGGACAGGCCCGACTTCGCGGTAGCGAGCATAATCAAAAAAAGAATCCCCAGGCTATTTTTGGGGGGCTTCTTTTGGGACTTCCCTCCTGCAGAGGGACAGGCCCGACTTCGCGGTAGCCGCTGCGTGGTTCCCTGCACGGGTGGCCGCCGCTGCGCCCACACTGGGCGCACGGGGGGGGCGCCGACCACACCCCGGGGAGGCGCAGCGCCGAAGAGAGCGAGGCGCCTCCCTTGAGGGGGGCTGTTTTCCACCACCGCCACCACCACCACCATAAGTTGGAGGGGGAGGGGTTCCTCTTCCTCCTCCCCCTCCTCCTCCTCCTCCTCCTCCTCCTCCTCCTCCTCCTCCTCCTCCCCCTCCTCCTCCTCCTCCTCCTCCTCCTCCTCCTCCTCCTCCTCCTCCTCCTCCTCCTCCTCCTCCTCCTCCTCCTCCCCCTCCTCCCCCACCTCCTTCCCCCCTCCAACTTGTGGTGGCGGTGGTGGTAGTGGAAAACGGGCCCATCATCCCTGCCCGAACTTCGTGGGCGCCTTCCAGGGGGTGTGCCCTCACACCCTGCTGGCGCTGGCACGCACATGATCATTTTTTTACGGTGGAGGGCTCAGGGTGAAATCCATTTGGGCGATTGCACCTCTCAAATCAATCCGACTTGTGATTCACCCTTTGCAGATTCAAATCTCGAAAATCAATCGAAACGTCATTTCAGATTTCACCCTTTGCCCTCCACCGAAAAAGAAAATGCTCGGCGCACACACTCGCGAAGCGAAGCGTCTTGAATGCCCAAGCCTTCAGCAGATGCTTGGCTGCATTCACCTAACTTCCCCGCCCCCCTCCCGAGCCTGAGGTCCAGCAGCGCCTCGAAGGAGTCGCGCTCTGGCCTTCTGTCCCTCGCCGCACCGACCAGCCCGGCGACGACGAGCACGAGGAAGAACGCTTGCCTGAAGCAGGCGGGGCGGGGGGGAGGATAAGACGAGGCTAGGACGAGGGTAACATCGGGTGAAGATGAATCGAGAATCCCGGAGATCTGGGTTCAGGAGGATGGATGTATCGGGCGCCGCGGCCTTCTCAGAGCTTTCCGGGACTCTCTGAGAGGGTTCCGAAACGCTCTGGAACGAATATCTCCTCGTCCTAGCCCCGTCCGAGAGGAGGACCCCGACACCCGACGTCGTGAACTTTGTTGCAGCGTGTTTCCGCAGAGATCTGGACCCCTTTCCAACAGACCGGCTCTCCACCACGAGCCGTTTTGGTGACGGTCTTGGGTCCCAGCATGGGCCCCAAGAGGCCGAAAACGGCCAGAATTCGACCGTCGTGTTTTTGTCCGCGGTGCGAGGATGACAGGGGAGGAAGAACGAGGAGGCGCCGTAGGGCGCCATCAGCTACCGTCTACGGCGACGAGTGTGAAGGCCAGAGGAGCGACGGCCGGGAGGATCAACGAGCTGCTCCTCACGATCAACAGGCCGAACCCCACGATCCACGAGCTTGACCTCAAGATCTTCGTCCCCGACACCTTCATCGTCATCGTCGTCGCCCGAGCCCAACCCTCGGACCTCAAGCCCACGCCCTCTCGCATTCGGGACGTGCCTCGAGCCCTGCAAGCGCCCTCCTCCTCCTCCTCCTCCTCCTCCTCCTCCTCCTCCTCCTCCTCCTCCTCCTCCCCTCCCCCTCCTCCTCCTCCTCCTCCTCCTCCTCCCCCTCCTCCTCCTCCTCCTCCTCCTCCCTCCTCCCTCCTCCTCCTCCTCCTCCTCCTCCCCTCCTCCTCCTCCTCCCCCTCCTCCTCCTCATCCTCCTCCTCCTCCTCCTCCTCCTCCTCCTCCTCCTCCTCCTCCCCCTCCTCCCCCTCCTTGTCCTCCTCCTCCCAGCGAGGCGCAGCTGCCCGAGGGCGCCCCGACGCGACGAGGCCCCGGGGAGAAGCGGCGAACACGCGCGCGAACCTCCCGCGGGCCACACGCTCGAGCCGCAACCCTCGGCCCTCGGGCGGCCGACACCGGAGCGCTCCCCGGGCAGCCTCGGAGCACGCGCCCGACGAGAGGCGCCGCTGCCGGAGGGCGCCCAAGGCGTGACTACCTACCAGACCACCCCAACCCAACCCGAAGACCCGACTTTGAATCGAGTTTCGGGTGAGGGGGGGGGGGGACGGGTTCCATGTGCTTTTTCAGTGTTCCCCGACCCCCCCCCCCCCCCACTGGAAATCGAGGGTAAATTTGGGCCTTCGGGTTGGGTTGGGGTGGTTTGGTGGGTGGTGAAGACGCGAGGAGGGCTCCGGGAAGCGAAGGCCACGCTCGCGAAGCTCACAGGAGCAGGCCCCATCTCGAACCCTCGAGGCGTCGCGAGGTCTGGGGCGCGGTCCGCCCCCGTCTCGTCCCCGGCGCCTCCCGAGCAGAACTGCCAGGCAGATCCGGCCGTGGCGACGGGGAGCCCCTGGGAGATCCCCGCGAGGGCGAAGCAGCTCCTCAAAACCCCGGCCAGAACTGCGAGCCTCTGCAGCGGGAGCACGATTCGGAAAGAGCGGAAGCCCGAAAAGGAGGCCAACGCTGCAGCGGGAGCAACATTTTGAAAAACAACCCGAGCCAAAACCCATGTCCTGGGAATCTGGGGTAACAAAAACAGTTCGCGGAGGGGGGCCAAATACCTCCCAGACGTCATCAGGGGCGAGAGGAGGCCGGCGCCGCCGCCGGCGGCGAAGGGCCTCCAGAGCGCCACGGACTCCTCGCGCCAGGGCCCCGGCGGGCCCCGCGGCGGCGGGCCGTCCAGGCGCTCCGAGCCGAGCAGCAGGCCGCCGCCGTCGTCGTCGTCCAGGCCGAGCCCTCGCGGAAGGGGGGGGGGGGCCACCTCCTCGAGGCTCGAGGATCGAGGATCCTCGAGCCTCGAGGAGGTGCCCCCTCGAGGAGGGGGGGGGCCCTCGAGGATCCTCGAGCCTCGAGCCTCGAGCACCTCCTCGAGGCTCGGGGGGGCACCTCCTCGAGGCTCGGGGATCGGGGATCGAGGATCGAGCATCGAGGATCGATCGAGGACCGCGGCTCGACCGAGGACCGCGGATCGACCGAGGGTCGGCCGAGGAGCGAGGAGGATCGGCGATGGAGGATCGAGGCTCGCCCAGACCCCCTCGCCCTCCTCCTCCCCATCCTCCTCTTCCGCTCTTGCGTTCCTCCGCGGTCGTCCCCTGAACACAAGACGCCCGCCCAGCCACGAAATTAGAGGCAAAAACGCAGCAAAAGAACCGAGGCCTCGACTGCCGCCCTGCGGTTTGAGGGTTCCCCCTGCTTGAGGATTCCCAGGGCCTTGCTCTTCCAATCCGTGTCAGGGCGACTTGGACACGTCTCGGCGAGCTCCTTGACCTTAGAACGCGCATACGCTCCGCAGCGTACGCACCAGGTCAGGCCCCCATTCTGCAAGAGGTGGTGAATGGGATGTGCGTCAGCCACGACCCGAGGAACCCCAGGGCACGAGGAGGCTCGGCAAGGATTGCAACAGAGGGTTCCCGTCCAATGGGGCGCGGCTCTCCTGGGATAGATTCACCCGCGGGCAACACCCGAATGCCAAGGTTGGCCCTGCGATTTGCTTGGATGAGTATCTCCCCGTCTCCGCCCTCCGCTGAATGTTCGGTCGCTCTCAGGAAAAATTAGAGTCTCTGCCGCCGCTTGGTCGTTGTCGTCGTCCTCGTATGCCACCGTTTGGCCGTCGTCGTCGTCATCGTTGCCCGCCTTGGGTCGAAATGAGGACGCTCCTTCGACCGCGGGTCGAGTAAAACGAGTCCGGGGCAGCAGCCCTCCTCGCCGAGAGCGTTCCAGGGGCCGACCTCGATAGTCCCGTTGAGGGGGGGCAGGATTTGTCCCCAGAGTTTCGGCCACGTTCGCCGGACAGCCTCTGTGCTAAAACAGGGCATGGTCTGTGTCACGGACTCGGTGCGTCGAAGGTTGGGGATCCAGTCACACACAGCGGCGCAGACTATGGGGGCCTGTGAGCTGCCGCTGCACGCCCCCGGGCTGGACCCAAGTCGGGCCCGCTAGAACTTACGAATTCGACAGCGGGTCGAAAGCAGGAGGGTTCGGCCACGTTCGCTGGACAGCCTCTGTGCTAAAACAGGGCAGAGTCTGTGTCACGGACTCGGTGCGTAGAGGGTTGGGGATCCAGTCACCCACGGTGGCGCAGGCTATGGGGGTCTGTGAGCTGCCGCTGCACGCTCCTGGGCTGGACCCAAGTCGGGCCCGCTGGCGGGTCCAACTTGGGTCCAGCCCAACTTGCGGATTCGACAGCGGGTCGAAAGCAGGAAGGTCGAAATGAGGACGCTCCTTCGACCGCGGGTCGAATAAAACGAGTCCGGGGCAGCAGCCCTCCTCGCTCAGAGCGTTCCAGGGGCCGACCTCGATCGTCCCGTTGAGGGAGTTTCGGCCACGTTCGCCGGACAGCCTCTGTGCTAAAACAGGGCATGGTCTGTGTCACGGACTCGGTGCGTCGAAGGTTGGGGATCCAGTCACACACAGCGGCGCAGGCTACGGGGGTCTGTGAGCTGCCTCTGCACGCTCCCGGGCTGGACCCAAGTCGGGCCCGCTGGCGGGTCCAACTTGGGTCCAGCCCAACTTGCGGATTCGACAGCGGGTCGAAAGCAGGATTTGTCCCCCGAGTTTCGGCCACGTTCGCCGGACAGCCTCTGTGCTAAAACAGGGCATGGTCTGTGTCACGGACTCGGTGCGTCGAAGGTTGGGGATCCAGTCACACACAGCGGCGCAGACTATGGGGGCCTGTGAGCTGCCGCTGCACGCTCCCGGGCTGGACCCAAGTCGGGCGCGCTGGCGGGCCCAACTTGGGTCCAGCCCAACTTGCGGATTCGACAGCGGGTCGAAAGCAGGAAGGTCGAAATGAGGACGCTCCTTCGACCGCGGGTCGAATAAAACGAGTCCGGGGCAGCGGCCCTCTTCGCCGAGAGCGTTCCAGGGATCGCCCTCGATCGTCCCGTTGGGGGGGGGGGGCAGGATTTGTCCCCCGAGTTTCGGCCACGTTCGCCAGACAGCCTCTGTGCCAAAACAGAGCATGGTCTGTGTCACGGACGACTATTTCGTGCCCTTTGAAACGCTTGTTGGTCCGGGGGATGCCAGCCCATCCTCGGCACGAGCGCCAATGCGGCCCCTGGGGGCCGCCAGGCTCAACCATGGAGGGACCCATCGTACAACATGGTCTCTGTAGGGGCGGATACTCGGGAAGTTGCCCGTGCCAGAATCTACGTTTCCAGATGGCCTCCGGCCACTCCGCTCCAGAGGGCCACCGTGCCCGAGAGGGTGGTGACACCAGTAAACTGGGCCCACTAACGGGGTTAAGGCGCCCCTAAGCCATATCACTTCAAGCTCCTCCTCCTCCTCCTCCTCCTCCTCCTCCTCCTCCTCCTCCTCCTCCTCCTCCTCCTCCTCCTCCTCCTCCATTCCTGTTCCTTATACATAGCTCCTACATGTCGCACTCCCAGGTTGGTCGAAAGGGCGGGCCAGGCGTTTCGCCTGAGACTTCTTCACCACCTATGACCCTGAAGCTTAGAAATTGGCAGCAACGTCACAGACGGAGGCGGGTGGTGTTCAACATGTGGCTCTCGCACCAGCGCCGCGCACATTCCTCGTTCGACCTTGAGGGCCGTTTCCAACATGTGGCGCTCCCCCCATTGCGACAGGGCGCCTGCGTGCACTGGACGCCTCCCTGTGCACCCGTGCGCATCCTGCGCGCCTGCACGTCCTCGTCTGCGTGCCTGTGTGCTGGCGCGCTCGCTGCGTGCCTGCGGCCATCGTGCTACCAGAAAGGCAGCGCTCGACGAGGAACGAGGGGGCTCTTCTGGACCTGGCGAGCCTCGGCCGCAGATAGGCTCCCCGACCCAGCTCCAGGGAGCGGCTCGCATGCCCGAGCCCCTCCGGAGCCCAACGCAGTCCTCGCCTCGGCGTCTTCTGGGTGCCCGCGGGTCTGCCTGCTCTCTGCGAGCACGCGGGCCTGCACGCGCTCCGTGCGCGCCGCGGTGCCCGCGAGTGCACGGGCGTCACCGCGCCCAGGCGCTTCCCAGGCGCTTCCCAGGCGCTTCGCTTCCGCTGCATCCTCGGCATCGCTCGGTCGATGGGCATTTGGGGGCCCTCCTAAGCCCTAGAAGGCGTTCGCTTGGGAGGTCGCTAGACTGGGTCAATTATGGCAAACATGACCGCCCCAGAATCTCCCAAAAATCTCCCCGCGACTTTATTGGAGTCTCCAATCTCCAACAAATCGTCCCGCGAATCTCCGAAAAACCTTCGCGCCAAAAAAATCTCAAACGAAATCTCAAACAAATTGTCGCACCCAAAAAATCTCAATCGAAATCTCCAACAAATCTTCGCGCCTACAAAATCTCAAAATAATCTCAACAAATCTCAAAAAAAAACTTCGTGCGTTACGAGCGTTACGAATCTCCGAAAAACATTCAAAAAGCATTTCCTTTCTAAAAGAGCCACTGCCGCCAGAACTCCATAGGCCTCCGCTCCCAGAGAGCACCCCCCCGAGCTGGTGGCACTCCGTTCCGGGCACCCCCTGGGGGCGCACCCAGAGCGGGGTACCACCAGCTCGGGGAGGGGGAGCGGCCAGCCCCCCTGGCTGGTGACAGTGGTTCTCTTCGGGGCTGGACAACGACGGCCGCGGCGCCCCCTCGAGAACCGAGAACGGACAATTCACTGATCGACGTGTCTAGGCGGCGCGCACAAGGGGGTGGAGGGAGGGGGGGGGGGCTTCTTAGAAGAGGCTTCTTAGAAGGCGCTGGCCTTATATAGATAAGGCCCGCGCCTTCTAAGGAGCAGGGGTGCTTCTGAGAAGCCCTCCCCCCTCCCCCCACCCCCCCACCCCCCTGTGCGCGCGGCTGAGTGTCGGGGGGGGGGTCTGCCCACCCCCGATCGCTCTTCTCCGGCGAGTTGCAGGATCCTGCAGGAGCCGGAGCTCTGGCCGACGCCCGTTTGCATATTGGACCCCCACGCCAAAGCTCCCGATGTGGCCGGCCCCGCCGCCGGCCCAGGAGGCGCCACCCCGCAGGCGCCGCTCCTGCCTCCATGGCGGGGGCGCGGGCGGCAGGGGGTCCCGACCTGCGTGTCGCTTCACTTTGCCGTCGCTCGGACGTCCATTTCCCGTGCATTTGTCGATCTCGTGCACGTTTTTTTTTGCTCGATGGTCCAGGATGCTCCTCGAGGGTTCCCGCCGAGAAAAAAGGCACACGCCCGAGCGATGCCAAAGTAACCGCAGAGTCGACTCCCCGGACGTCTCCCGGGACCGCCCGGGCGGGGATCTCGAGGGGGGTGCCCCAGCCCTGCCGTACGTGGGCGCCCCGGAAAGTCCAAGGAGGCCCCAAGGCAGGATTGTTCCTTTCCATCCTCCTCCTCGTCCTCCTCGTCCTCCTCCTCCTCCTCCTCCTCCTCCTCCTCCTCCTCCTCCGCCGCCTCCGCATCATCCCCCTCCTCCTCCTCTCCTCCTCCTCCTCCTCCTCCTCCTCCTCCTCCTCCTCCTCCTCCTCCTCCTCCTCCTCCTCCTCCATCATCATCATCATCATCATCATCATCATCATCATCATCATCATCATCATCATCATCATCATCATCATCATCATCATCATCAATCATCATCATCATCATCATCATCATCATCATCATCATCATCATCATCATCATCATCATCATCATCATCATCATCATCATCATCATCATCATCATCATCATCATCATCATCATCATCATCATCATCATCATCATCATCATCATCATCATCATCATCATCCAGTCCAGCACGAAACCAAACCGCATCCCGGCCGGCGCAGATGGCCTGAGCTGGCCCGGGATGGCCTCATTCTGAGCATCGTTTAACCGATCCCCATCCCCAGCGGCGTGGCCTGGGCCCCACTGGCCGATTTACCCCCTTAGATGGGGATATAGATCGTTCCCTTCGGGCTCCGAGGGGTGTGTCTGGCCGGCACCGCCGTCATCGGCCTGGAGGCCGCTCCTTGCCCCGCGACTGCCCTCATCGGGGCCGTCTCCCCTCCCGGAGGGCGTCTTGTAGTTCCCGGGCGACAACAAGCGAACCTCGATCCTCGAACCTGGAATCCCAAACCTCGAACCTCCAGCCTCCAACCTCCGACCTCGAGCCTCGAGCCTCGAACCTCGACCCCCAAACCTCGAGCCTCGAGCCCCAAACCTCGAGCCTCGAGCCTCCTTCTCCATCCTCAAGCCCTTCGAGCCTCGAGCCTCGAGCCCTTCGATCCTCGCAGCCTCGACCCCTCCGACCCGCCCCCGGCGGCCGGCCGCCCGCCCGCAGAGAGGCGGCCGCCTCCCGCCGGCCGCGGCGCGGCGCCCGCGGCCGCGCCGCCGAGGGGCCCCCGCCGCCGGAGGCCCTCGCCCCCGAGCCGCCAGGCGCCCCGCACCGCGGCGCCGGCGGCCTCGGCGGCGGCCCCCGCGGCGGCCCCGCGAGCGACGGCGGCCACGGCGGCGAAGTAAAACAAAGTGAAACAACATGAAATTAAAGGCCTCCTCCTCCTCCTCCTCCTCTTCCTCCTCCTCCTCCTCCTCCTCCTCCTCCTCCTCCTCCTCCTCCTCCTCCTCATCCTCATCCTCATCATCATCCTCATCCTCATCCTCATCCTCCTCCTCATCCTCCGTTTCCTCCCCCCACTCCTAGCCCTTTCGATCAGGGTCGGCGGCACCGGCCGTCAGGCCTCTCCAATAAAATGAAATTCAATGAGTGGATTACAAGGGGACCTCGCAACAAAGAAGCGTAGCGAAGCTGCGCTGAGCTGCAGCAGCAGTTGCAGCTCGCACCACCTCAAGCCAGGTGGTGCTACTTCACACCACTCATTGGCTATCTCATGCTACCGTAGGTAGCAATCCTGTGAAACACAGGAGATCGGGACGGGGGCTTTTCGCCCTGTGCGGCCTCCAGGGGCCCTCGCCGGGCCCCAGGACCGGCAAAAAACGCCTCGAAGGATGGAAAGCGGGTCCCGGGGAAGGGGTCGGGACCTCCTGCAGTGGCCCCGCATTGGAAAAACACGACGTCGGATCTCTAGGCACGATCCATGGATTCGGCGCGCGGTCGCCAAACCCACGGATCGGGGGAGGTGCCCTCCCCAAAATGCGGCCTGTGCCGCCTCGCTCGGCGGCGGAAATCCGCGATTTCCCATGGAAGCGGGACCGTCGCTGATCCACGCCCCCTTTGATCCATGCTTGCGATCGCCTGCCACGACGGCCACGACGGCGACCTCGAACGGCCACAACGCCCCCTGGAGCCGCCAAGCGCTCCGCGCCGTGGGGCCGGCAGCCTCTCGGCGGCGGCTCCCGGGGGCGCGGCGCGAGA
>CAUYUJ010000813.1:45000-50000 GCA_963575745.1 Prorocentrum cordatum
AAAAACAGCAACAATACACAAACCACAACAACAACAACAACAACAACAACAACAACAACAACAACAACAACAACAACGACGCTATCAACAACAACACACACACAACCACAACCACAACCACCACAACAACATCAACAGCAACAACAACACAACAGCAACAGCAACAGCAGCAGCAACAACAACAACAACAACCACAACGACGACGACGACAACAACAACACACCACCACCAACAACAACAGCAACAACAACAACAACAACAACACCACCACCACCAGCAGCAGCAGCAGCAGCAGCAGCAGCAGCACCACCACCACCACCACCACCACCACCAACAACAACAACAACAACAACAACAACATTAACAACATTAACAACAGCACACACACACAACAGAAACGCCGCTCCAATGTGTTCGAGAGACTCGGATCTCTGGGGCGAGGGAGGATCGAGAGGATACGCTTGTTCTCCGACTCGACCTTCCCTGGTCGGGGCTCTGCCGACCCGGGCCAATCCAGACCCGGGTCAGCCAGGCCATGCAGTGCAGCATCCTGCAGGATCCGGCGCTCTGGCCGACCCCCGCTTGCAGCGGCTCCCGCCTCGAGGCTCCCGAGCCTGGGCCCCCGAGGGGCCGCCGGCAGACCCCCGGGGGGAGCGGGCGGGGGCGGGGGCGGAGAGGCGCGCCGCCCCAGCCCCCCGCCGCCTGCAGGATGTCCTCCTCGCCCGGCGCGTCGAGCAGCTCCTGGGTCGGAGCGGTGGGGGAGGGCGTGAGACCTCCGCCTCGGTGGTTCGAAGAGGGGGTCCCGAGGGATGGGGCCCTAAGCCTCAGGCACGAGGTGCCTCAAACAGTGCAAATCTACCCTTGGATCCCTTCCCGTTCTTGCGACCCCATCCCTCAGGACCCCACCTCTGAGCCACCGGCCTTCCCTCGTTCCCTCCTCCCCCTCCTTCTCCCACCCTCCCTCCCTCTGCGCTGGCAGTGTCGCCGTCGTCGTCGCCCCCGTGGGAGGGGCCTGATCCTGATTCCTCGCACAGGCTGGCGCCTGCGTTGTGCTTCGCCACGCGGCGAGCCACGACCGGGCAGGGCCCGCAGGTGTCGAGCTGACCCTCCCGCCCCCACCCGCGTTCCCGGCTGCGGTCAGCTGCGCATTCCCTGGGAGGCTGTCGATCCCTGGCCGCCCCAGTAGAAGAAGTTTCCCGTCTGGGCTTCTCGTGGGGTCCTCCGAATGCCTGCCTGCGTGGGGTGGGCCGTGGTGATGGCCCTGTAGCTGGCCTGGGTCCGTGAGTCTGGCTGGGGCGCCCTTCTGGTCTGGTGGTTGTATTGGAGGCTTTCCCCCCACAAAAAGCGGGTAAAAACGCACAACATCAAACAACAACGAAACCAAAAACCCAAGGAGTGGTTCCCGGAGGAGTCGGCGAACTGCCACACCTACTGTATCGGGTCTCATCGAAGCCTCCTCCAGGAGCCAGCCTAGGTCCGTGTTTTTCGGCAGCAGTCCCGGGGTTCCATGCTGGAGTGATCTCTCTGGGGTTGCTGCGAGGCCGACCGACATGGAGGCCCTCGAGAGCTCTTCCTCCCCTCTCCGGCCTTCCCGCGGCCGTGGCCAGGGCTGGGCCAGGACAAAATCTCCATGGTCGCGTTCCGCCCGGCAGTCGTGCTAGAGAGGCCGTGCCCGCGGACTCGAACTAGATCCAAAAAGGTCCAGCCAACCAACCTCCCTCCATCCCTCCCTCCTCCTCATCCGCCTCCTCCTCCTCCCCCTCCCCCTCCTCCACCTCCGCCTCCTCCTCCCCCTCCCCCTCCTCCTCCGCCTCCTCCTCCTCCTCCACCTCCGCCTCCTCCTCCTCCTCCTCCTCCTGCTCCTCGTCCTCCTGCCGCGCGCCATGGAGGGGATCAGGGGGGAGGGCAAGCTGGGCGCGCTCGGGCAACACCTGCCGTCCATCCCCATCCCTTCCCAGTGCGCTGACATCTTCTCCATCCGCCGACGCGTGAACCCCAATCCCGTGAACCCCCAATCCCGTGAACCCCGTGAACCCCAATGCCCGTGCACCCCGCGAACCCCGTGAACCCGCAAATCCCGTGAACCCCGTGAACCCCAATGCCCCAAACCCCGCGAACCCCGTGAACCCCCCAATCCCGTGAACCCCGTGAGAACCCCTCGGGTCCTTCGCCCAGCCCCGTGAGCCCCCACTTCCCGTTATCTCTCTGGGGCCTTGGCGCGTGCCCCGTGGGCTGTGGCAAGGGGGTACCGTCGTGGCACGGTCGGAGGGCACGCCAAGTAAGGAACGAAGCCCCTTGGAAGGCGCCTACACAGAGCCTGGGTGCACGAGGAGGTCTGGAGGAACAGCCACGGAATAACATAAGGAACGCCAAGTAAGGAACGACGCCCCTCGAAGGCGCCTACACAGAGCCTGGGTGCACGAAGAGGTCTGGAGGAACAGCCACGGAACAACATGAGGAACGGTGGCGAGCCCATTGCGAACCAAAGGCGGTCCCTGCTTCAGCGTCTTGACTGTAACGCGTGGATTTGTTTCGGCCCAAGGGGGCCCCGAGACGGGCCAGGAAGGCCCCGAGAGTCGCGCGAGGAGACGCGACGGCGGCGGCGCCCAAGAGGCCCCCAAGATCGGCTCGAGGCGTCCAGGCTGAACTCAAGACGGGCCAAGGGACCCCCAAGACGCCCCAAGAGGCCTCCGAGAGGCCTCTGCAGAGCGCCCCGAGAAGGCAAACTCGTTGATTTGCATGGTTTCTGTTTCAACTTTCGGCCTTCTCGCGGTTTCGGCTTTCCGACGCTCCAGGACGACCAAAGAGGCACCCAAAACCGTTCCAAGACGGCCCAAAAGGCCCCCAAGAGAGCCCCAAGACGGCTCAAGGCGGCATCAAGGCAGACCAAGAGGGCCCCAAGAAGGAGCCAAGAAGCGCCTGAGAGCGGGAACACGAACCGGAAAATCTGGCTTTCCGCCCCAAGAGGCCCCAGGGAGGCCCCAAGATGCGCCCAGGAAGGCCCCAGAAGTTCCCCAGGGGCCCCCAGGATGCCCCAAGAGCCCTCCAAAAGAGGCCCCAAGAGGCCCCAAAACGGCCCCCCGGGAGGCCTCCAAGCTGCCTCCGAGAGGCCCCCGTACCCACAGCCCAGGCGCGGTGGCGGGATGGGCCGAAGGCCATCAGATCCGCCGTTCCCTGTGGTCTTGCCACAAAGGTGCCTGGCGTGCTAGATCCCAATTGCTGGGTTCATCTTGGTTCCTTCTTCAAAGAACTCCCCCCCTTAAGGGGCTTCGCCCAACACGCAACGTCATCACTCGTACCTATTAGATCCGCCGTTCCCTGTGGCCTTGCCACAGGGGTGCCTGGCGTGCTGGATCCCGATTGCTGGGTTCATCTTGGGTTCTTTTTTCAAAGATCTCCCCCTTAGGGCTCCGGCCCAGCGCGCCAACCACCCGGAATGGCCCGCCCGCTGAGCCACCAACGTCTCCAAAAACGGCCGTTTCGGTGGGAACATCCTCAAAAAACACGATGTCGGGGATCCTAGCTCAAGACGTCTTATGGTGATAATAGTAATGATAAAACGACGAAGAAGAAGACGAAGAAGAAGAAGAATGAACATAATAATCGTGTTACTATTAGCGCTAAATTTACGAAAAAGAAGAAGAAGAATTAGAATTAGAATAATAATAATAATAACAAGAATAAGAATAAGAATAATAATGAGAATAAGAATAATAATAAGAAGAATAAGAATAAGAGTAAGAATACTAATCATAAGAATAATTAAAAAAAATCATGATAATAATGAGCGCTTCGCAGAAAACATCCTCGAAAAAATACGATGATGAAACAAGACGGCCCAAGAGGCCCCCGACATGGCCCCAGAACGGCCCAAGAGGCAACCAAGACTGCCCCAAGAGGGCCCCAAGACAGCCCAAGAGCCCTCCAAGACGCCCAAGATGGCCTCGAAAACAGCCCTGGAGCACCCCAACAGGGCCCCAAGTCTGTCCAAAGAGGCCTCCAAAACGGCTTCCGACGGCGTTAGCCGGGCCAAGAGCCCACCAAGACGGCCCAAGATGGCTCCAAGAAAACCCAAGACGGCCAAAGAGGCCCCCATGAGGTCTCCAAGACGGCCCAAGTTTTGGCATGGGCTTATTGCTGGCCTTCCGACGGCCCGAGGCGGCCCAAGAGCCCCCAAAGATGGCCCCAAGGTGGCCCAGGAGGCCTCCAAGATGGCACCAGGACGGCCGAAGAGGCCCCCAAGACTGCCCCAAGACGGCCCAAGAGGCCTCCAAGACGCCCGCGTTGGCTCCAAGACGGCCCTGGAGCACCCCAAAAGGGCCCCAAGTCGGCCCAGAGAAGCCCCCAAAACGGCGTCCGACGGCGTCAGACGGGCCAGGAATACCCTAGCAACCAAAGAGGCCCCCGAGCAGTCCGCAAAGGCCCCCAAGAGGCCCAAGGAGGCCCCGAGGATGCCTCCAAGGGGCTCCCAGGAAGCTCCCAGGAGGCTCCAAGAGTGCCCCCAGAGGCTCCCAAATGCCCTCTGCTTCTCCTCCTCCTCTTCCTCATCCGCCTCTTCCTCCTCCTCCTCCTCCTCCTATTACTATTTGTTCTTCTGAGTAATATGATTCGTCTTCGTATGTTTATGTATATTAGTTTTCTGTTTCGTATGGGTATTAATGTTATGTTTAACAGCAATGTGTTTTGTCTTCCCCTGTGTAATATTATCCGTCTCTGTGCTCTTAGTAAACGAATTCACCGTCTTATTGTTAGTAGTCGGCTTGTTTTGTGTCGTGTTCTTAGCATTAGAGGTGTTACTAATCTTGTTCGTTTAACTACGATTAGTATTCATATCGTTCGTGTTCGCCTTTTTTACGAGTCGTTTTAGCATTATTCTTAGTATGATGATGAGTCGTAACCTTATTGCTTTGTTTCATAGTATTGTGATTCGCCGTGTTCATATGATTCGTCGTTTTATTGCTCAGTTTCGGATTACTCGTCTTACCGCTGTAATTGCCCAT
>CAUYUJ010000813.1:52500-87500 GCA_963575745.1 Prorocentrum cordatum
GGCCCTCGCGAGTCGGAACCGGGGACAACTGCCGGGACCCAAGCGTGTTGGCCAGCGTGGGCCCCAGGCAGCGACGGAGTGGAGTCTGCGTGGTGCAGTGTGCAGTGGGGCAGTGTGCGTAGTGCAGTGTGCGCGGTGCAACCTCTGTGGCGTCATTGCATGTGACACGTACGAGTGTACGCGTGTACTCGTGCAAGCGTCGATGTGTGTGTGTGTGTGTGTACACGCATGCGTGCGTGCATGTCTGAATGTATACATGTGCGTACGTACATGCATGTATGTGTGTACGTGTATGTGTGTCAGCCCCAGCTACACATCGATATCGATTACACGAATTAGTGTCCCACATAGATTACGCCACGTAGCGTGTACAATTTTGGATGCACGATCTATTTCCCCACGCGTTACTCGAACAATTCAACGCAAGGCCGTATCCATGTGGTTGTTGTGCGCTGAGGTGATTACTGAATAGCTCCCACGCTGAGTCGAGCTGCTGTTGGGCATGCTGTGGTGTGCGCACGCGCTGTCGTACGCAGGGCCACAAAGAGAAAACCGTATGATCCACCTCCTCCTTCTCCTTCTCCTCCTTCTCCTCATCCAATCTACTCCCTTCCGTGCGATGCTAGGCCAAGCAATGCCCAGCAGTGTCCAACAATGCCAAGCCATGCGTAGCAATGCGAAGCAATGCAAAGCCATGGAATGCAGTGAGCAGCAGCGACAGGCAACACCACACAATGCAAAGCTATGCAACGCAAAGCAACGCAACGCAATGCGAAGTAACGGGGAGCAACACCAAGCAACGTCAAGCAATGCAAAACAATGCAAAGCAAAACAAAGCAATGCAGTGCAAAGCAATGTTAAACAATGCAACGCCACCCAAAGCGATGCAAAGCAGCGCAAACCAATGTCAATAAATCAATGCAAAGGTCACGCAGGACAACACAAAGCACAATTTAGCAATGCAAAGCAATGCAAAACAGCGAAAAGCAACGCCATGGAATGCGATTGCAAGGCGCGCGGTAACAATGCAATGGCGCAAAGCAGTGCGAAGTGCCGCAAAGCACTGCGAGACAACGCAGAGTTGTGCCAAGCAGTGCCAAGCGGTGCCAACCAACGCGAAACAATGCAAAGCAATGCCATGCAACGCCGAGCAATGCCAAGCAATGCGAAGCAGTGTACAGCGGACGGCGGAGAGGCGGCGGGCGGCGACGAGGTGGCGAGAGCGGCCACACGGCGGCCACATGGCGGCCAGAGCCCAGGCGACGGGCCCAGGCGACGGGCGGCGACGGGCGGCGGCGAGGCAGCGACGGCGGCCACATGGCGGCCAGAGCGGCCCGCAGGCGCAGGTCCGCAGAGAAGAAGTGAAGACTCCTAAGTGCAAACACCGTTTGGGGGGGAAAACAAAAAAAAAAAAAAAAAAAACACGTCGTCGGAGATGAGGGCGCGCGCCGAGACGCCAGCGCTCGCATGAAGCCGGCAGTCCGCCGCGCCAGAGGGTGACATAGACGTCTGCTGGCTGGCGGTCGTCGTTGTCGAGTCCGTCGTCGCGCTGCTGCTCTGGGCGCGCGCCCGCAGCGGGGGCCTGACCGACAAGTAGAAGAAGAAGAAGAAGACGAAAAATAAGAAGAAACTACATTAACATAAACGTTCGGAGGTCTGCGCGGATTTCTTGGATCTGCGCTGAGCCCCCATCCCTGGCGCGCGGAGCGCGCGCGGTCGTTCGTTGCATGAGGGACGGAGGGACCCCCCCCCGACGTCATGATGTTTTCATGACGTCGACCCCCAATGCTCGACCCATTTCCCGAGACCGATTCTTCATGCTGCTGGGCGGCGATCTGAAGCGGGCCTTCCTCGAGACAACACGGCGACCTTGCTAGGGGGCCACATGCGAACCATACCCCTACCCCCCACGAGTTCTGAGGGGGAGGGTGGGGGGGTTGACTTCGCTCGGGAGCTCCCGAGCGAAGTGAACGCCACCCCCCCCCCCAGAGGTCGTGGGGGGGTAGGGGGAGGGTTCGCACGTGGCCCCCTACTTGCGCGGCGGCTGACGCGGGCCGCCACAGCGGAGACGTGGGTGCCCACGCGCGGCCTCGCGCGGGGCGGCTGCACGCCTGCGCGCCCACGTCCGCGCAGCCGCCCACCCTCGCCGGGCGGGCAGGGACAGTGAGCGGGGAGGAAACGGCGGCGCGGGCACGAGGCGGGGCGCCCGCCTCGCTGCTGTCCTCGTCCACCGGCATGGCGCCCCGACGCGGGCGCGGGCGCGCGCGCCGGCGCTGGGAGCCAAGAGCCTCGCGGGGGCAGGGGGCGGGCGGGTTCTGTGGCGAGGAGGAGGAGGAGGAGGAAGAGGAGGAGGGGAAGGGGGAGGGGAAGGGGGAGGGGGAGGGGAATGGGGAGGGGGGGGGATGGGAGGGGGAGGAGGAGCAGCTCACGGGAGCCTCCCGTGCCATCCTGCTGGCTCTTGCCAATCGACGCTGTGGACGCCAGTCGCCGCTAAGTCGACGCCAAGTCGAGGCTCGTCGACGCGACTCGACGCTGAATCCGCCCTATCTCATCGGTTACCCAAGGCTAATAATCGACGCTAACGCACTCTAAAAACTGAGTTACGAGGGTATGCAAGGCTCCTATGGTTTGCCACCGCAAGAGCGGGCGGGGGCAAGGACAGCCGGGCCCGGGGGGAGCGGGGGAGCCCTGACATCCTCGCACGGTGGAGAAAAACAACAACGACAAAAAACGGAGGAACAAAAAAAGAAAAGTGTGTGCGCCGAGGTTCAGCCGCCAAGTTTCAGCCTCCAGGGCCCGTTTCGCCTGTTTCGGACCTCCAGGGGACTCCTCGTCGCCACAGCTGGATCCACATTGAAACTCTGGCCAGAGCGCACAGCGGAACAAGTCGGAGGATGGATTTTCGACCTAGGCCCTGACATCGTCGCGTCACGAAGGGTCACGACAGGGAGGCTTTAACAACTTCCAGCCTTCAGGGGCCCCTCACCAGACCCAGGACTGTCAGAAAATGACACAGGATGGAGAGCTGGTCCCCGGGAAGGGGTCCAGACCACTGGGGAGCCACATTGTGAAGACGTCACGCTCTCGGATGATGTCTGGAAAGGGCGGGCAACGGGCCAGGGCAGGGAAGCGAAGGGGAGAGAGGCAGAGGGGGAAGGCAAAAGGAGTTGGCCGGGCGGAGACACGCGGTCGCTCGGCGCTCGTTGCCTCCCCAGACAGCCGACGTCGTGAATTCAATCAGTGCTGACCCCCTCGAGGCCTCGAACGCACCCTTCCCCGGGACCAGCTGCTCGTCCCCGAGCCGCTTCTCTTGACGGCCCCAGGCCCCAGCAAGGCCGCCCGGAGGCCGTAACCCGTCGAACACCCTCCGCTGCCACATTTTTGTTCCAAGACGCCGAGGAGGTCAGAGCCGCAGCCTCACCACGACGACGACGATGACGACGACGACGATGACGACGACGACGATGACGACGACGACGAAAGCGACGACGACGACGACGACGACGACGGCGGCGTCGGCGGCGACGGCGACGACGGCGACGGCGGCGACGGCGGCGACGGCGGCGACGACGACGACGAGGACACAGGAGGCCCGCAGCCACGAGGAGGACACCAGCGCCGAGGCCGGCGGCGACGACCACGACGGCGACGACGGGCCCCCAAGAAGACGACGACGACGACGACGACGACGACGACGACGACGACGACGACGACAACCTCAGACATGCGATGACTTGATGTTACCCCTACGTGGCCCGCGAAGTCCTGACCCTTCGCACAGGAACGGCTGGTCATCCCGAGTCGTTCGCTGCCTGTCCCAGGGACCCCGGCGAGTGCCCCTGTGGGCCGAAAATTGCAGCAACCACAACAACAACAACAACAACAACAACAACAACAACAATTACTAGCACGTGGGGACACTCCGTTCTCACCAGTGCCAGGGTTTTCATAGGAGGCGGGCAATACCCCCACTTTGTGGGGGGGCCGGTTCAAGCTCTACCAAATTTCCAAACGACTCTTCGCCACCACCCACACCCAGCTTCCCGCCCTATGACGTTCGGACACTTCACTTCGTGGCATGCGGACGACCGTGGCTACTATTCAGGGCCCCGCGGCCGACGACGACGGCGTGCGCGCGCGAAGAAAAAACGAATGTGTCCCGCATGGTATTATTTGACAGGGATGATGGCCCTGGCAGGTGCGCAACCGTTGTTGCAGAAGTTCGAAAAAGTTGCTCGCAAAAGCCCGTTTGACAGAAATGTTTAAAAAGTGTTGGGTTTCCTACGAATCCGCAAGAGCGCGCGGGATGAGATTTTGACAATTTTTTGTTGAAAAACCATTGGTTTTTTGATGTTTTTATGTTAAAATCGCTGCGAACACTAAGGTTTTGGAAGGATTTCGTCTTGCGCGCGCGAATGTCCACTTTACCTTATTTTTTGCAAGGGATTCTTGAAATTTGATTATATTAGAACAAGAAATGTCATTTTCTATTGTTTTTTGCAAGGGAAAGCGGATTACAACAAAACAACCGGATCCTGTACACACCCTCTTTTCTGAGGCTTCCTCACGAAAATGATGAAAATGTAGCTGCGGCCTAGGCGGCGCAGGGGGGGCGCGCACCAGGGGGCCCAACAATAATTATTCTTTAGAATAAATAATGTTCAACAACAACAACAACAACAAAACTCCCGTCGTGACTCCTTAGCTGCCCCGATACGCAACACACAACACGTAACGTATTGATGCGGAGCTCAACACGTAGACTGAAGACGTAGGTCTGACGCGATACGCTCGCCAGAACCTGGGCCAGTACGTGGAATCAACACGCAACGTATTCACACGGACGTTTCTTGAGCACGGCACGGGTTGCGTATCAGAAAGGGCGCATCGAGGCAGCCGAGATCGTGAATGGTTCCGCGACGCGAGCATGTCTGCGACGACGGCGGCTGCGCGCCGCGGCGCTCGGCGCGGGAACGCTCTGCGCGCAGGTGGCGGCGCACCGCTGTCGGGCCGGCCGCGGCGGCGGGCGCCTCCGTGCCCCGCGCGCGCCGCGCGCGCCGCCGCCGCCGCCGTTGCGGCCGTCGTCGTCGTCGCCGTCGCCGCCGCCGTGGCTCGTCGTGGCCGTGGCTCGTCGTGGTCGTGGTCGTCGCCGTCGTGGTCGTCGCCGTCGTCCTCGTCGTGGTCCGCCTTGCCCCAGTGGTGGCACTCGTCCTGGTCCTCCTCGCCGTCGCCGTTGTCCTGGTCCTCGTCGTGGCCGTCGTCGGCAGGCAGCGAAGAGTTTTGCCACCAGGAGCCTTGGACAAGAGGCGAAGGGCCCATTTCAGGCCTCGGCCGCGCCCAGATGCAGGAGGAACGCCAGGGGAGGGCGCCATGGCAGGGCCCAGCCAACACCGAGCCCCTCCCGCAACCAGAAAGCGGACGCAGCCGCCGCCGCCGCGGCCTCATCCTCGTCGCCGCCGCCGCCGCCAAGGACGATCGGAAAGAAAGGTCGAGGATCGAGAAACATCGGGGATCGAGGTTTGGTCCATGGTCGGGCCTGCGGAGGCCTCCGCGGGCCTCCAGAGAGGCCCGCGGGGAGCTCCTGAGACCTCCATGGCTGGGTCGGCGCCGTCCTCATTGCGCAGCACTGCCGGGAGGAAGCCGGAGTCATGGAAGCACGCACGGCCGGATGCGCACGCGGAGCAGGCGGAGGCCACGCGCTGGGTGCACGTGATGGGGAGCCAGAGAGAAGCGCGCCCACGGGTCGATCCAGAAGTAGCCCAGGCCAGCCACCCGACTGTGTGCCGAGTTTTCTGCTCAGCGACGAGCGTGCCTAGGTTGGGTCAGGCGACGCCAATCGACCACCTCACGGATCCTGGCCAATCCGATCCTGCGTGCGCTTCCCTTGCCATTCCAGGACTTCGCGTTCACCGATCCCGGGCCCAAGGCGGGTCCAGCTAGGATCGGTGAGGCGGCCGGCTGACACGCAGGACTTTCAGCGCTCCCGCGCACGGCTGTACGCCGCCAAAGATGCTGGGGAGCGGCCCTCATACCCCACCGCTCCCTCCTCCATATAAAACCGGCGGCGCCCCACCAACCCAGTCTTCCCCCTGTTGCGACCATCTCCCCCGCCCTCCCTCGTCCTCCCTCTCCCCTCCCCCTCCCCCTCCTGCCCGTCATCTCCCCTCCCACCTCCATCCTCTGCACGTCTTATATTCTCCCCCCCTCCCCATCCTTGTCCCCGCCCCTAACCCCTCACTCCGTTTGCGGCGGTTAGCGGGCACGGGCGGAGACGAGAACAAGAAGTGCGAGAAGGCCAGGGAACTCGGTGCGATACTGCCCGCCCCGCTCTTGATCATCCTCCCTCCCCCCTTGGGTGGTGTCTCCTAGGAATCCTGTGTGGGCGCGACCAGGTCGGAGAGCAAAACAGCATCAATGTCACGCTGGTCCGACGGCTCCCATCAGCGTGCTACCGTTGAAGAAGCACCACGTCTTTGGTGCCACGCGCAGGGTGAAGGACGACGCGCGTGCCGTTGGTACTCCCTGTCCCTCCCGACCAGGGCTCGCACGCCGGAATTGGACAAGAAAATGAGCTGGAACCAAAGGACGCCGTGTCAAGCGGGGCCGAGACGGAGTAGGCCGGACCAGGCTAGACTGAGCCGAACTGAGCGGCGGCCAGGAGGTGGAAGAGGAGGAGGAGGAGGCTAGCACCAGTGGCCCACCACGCCGGAGGACAGAGTCAACCTCCCGAAGGCATGTAGCATTGGCTCCCTGCCCGCGCCCGCGCGGTGCGCGACGCGCGGTGGTCTCGGCGCCCTCGCGAGGCAACATTGGAGAAGGGCACCTCGACGTCCCAAGCCGCGATGCGCGAAGCGCGATCATCTTCGCACCCGTAGGGATCCTCATTCGCGTCATCATCAGAATCATCATCATCATCATCATCATCATCATCATCATCATCATCATCATCATCATCATCATCATCATCATCATCATCATCATCATCATCATCATCATATCATCATCATCATCCTCCTCATCATCATCATCAGCATCATCATCATCATCAGCATCATCATCATCGTCATCATCGCCATCAGCATCATCATCATCATCGCCATCATCGTCATCAGCATCACCACCACCACGGTCAACATCGTCGCCATCGTAACCACAAGTGTCATCATCATTGTCATCATCATCATCATCATCATCATCATCATCATCATCATCATCAACATCGTTATCATTCGCACGAGTCGAGGAAGGTATGATCATCACCATCCGAACGGCGACAATCATCAACATTATTATCATAATCATCATGAGAATGGTCAGCATCATCATCATCACAAACATCATTATCATCATCATCATTACTATCATCATCAGCAGCCGCCTTATCCTCTCATCAACATCATCATCATCACCACCACAACCATCTTCATCATCATCACCACAAGTCCAGCTTGCAGAATCACCATCATCATCAGCATCATCACCATCATCATCGTCATAAGCATCATCATCGCAATCATCATCATATTCATCAGCACCCTCATCATCATCATCATCATCATCCTCATCATCACAATCATCATCATCATCAACATCAACATCATCACCATCATCAGCATCAGCAGCATCATCAGCGACAGCATCATCATCAGCATCGTCAGTGTCGTCATCGTCATCATCGCCACCATCAGCATCAGCAACATCAGCATCAGCATCATCATCCGTATCATCATCATCATCATCATCATCATCATCATCATCATCATCATCATCATGATCATCATCATCATCATCATCATCAGCACCATCATCTTCGTTAGCATCATCATCGTCGACGTCGCTGCCGTCATCGGCCTCGTCATCGTCACCATCACCATCATCGACATCATCATCATCAGCATCATCATCATCATCATCGTCAGCATCATCACCATCATCATCGTCGTAAGCATCATCATCGCAATCATCATCATATTCATCAGCACCCTCATCAGCATCATCAGCAGCATCATCATCAACGTTAGCTTCATCATCATCATCATCATCATCGTCATCATCATCATCAACATCAGCAGCAGCATCAGCATCAGCATCATCTGCATCATCCTCATAATAATCATCATCATCAGCATCAGCGCCAGCATCATCATCAGCAACATCATCGTCATCATCGTCATCGACGATATCATCATCATCATCAGCATCATGTTCGTTAGCATCATCATCGTCGTAGTCGCTATCGTCATCGGCCTCGTCATCGTCACCATCACCATCATCGCCATCAGCATCATCGTCAGCATCATCCGCATCAGCATCATCTTCATCAGCATCATAATCATCATCACCGTCGACGCCAACATCCTACCACCATCACCACCAGCGCCATCAGCACCATCATCATCAGCAGCAGCTTTATCAACATACTTATCTTCACCACCATCATCATCATCATCAGCAACATCATCATCACCATCACCATCAGCAGCAGCATCATCATTATCATCCCTCCTCCTCCTTGTCCTATTCCGTCTTATTGTTCTTCGTCCTCATCCTGCTCCCCGCCCTCCCACTCCCTCCCTCCATGACTCCGTGCCTCCTCCGACGATGGCGACCACGACGCTGACGAAAAGGGCGGCGGCGGCGGCGGCGACGCCTGTGGTGGCGCCAGCTCCACGGTGATCGACGACGACAACGACGACGGCAGTCGCCGACAACGACGTCCACGGCGCCGACGCCGACGTCAGCGACAACGACGACGACCCTGAGATCGGACTTTGCGACACGTTCACGCGTGGAAGAATGTCAAGGCATGCCTGGCACGGTTTTTTGATTCTAGTAAGGACGCCCCCCTCCCTCTGCCCGCTCCTCCTGTCCGAGGCCACTTCCCTCATGCCCGCTCTAGGATGGCGAAGTTCCAGCAACGCAGCGACTGCCTAATCCATCATTCCACGCATGCCCGCTCGAGGATGCTACACTTCCCGCGTGGCAGTTAATGCCTGAACCCCCTGTCCACGCATGGTGCACTTCCTGCGCGGAAGTCAATACCTGAACCCTCATTCCATGCGGGCCCGCTCGAGAACTGTGCACTTCCCGCACGGCTTCTAACTCCTACTACCTGCTGGATTAAAAAGTGAGGACTGCAGGGGTCGCGAACGAATTACAACGAGGTTCCCGTTAGGCCCCAAGGCCCTGGCACAATGTTACAGACCCGAGGCCAGAGACTCGTCCGGTCTCTCAAGAAGGCGACCAGAAAGAGTTTTTGGAGAAAGTATCGGGTGTCATCACGATGTTCCAGTTCCTCCTTCCTCCCTTTTCATAATATAATCGCCAAATGTGGTGAGGACCGGAGAATTGCGATTCCACCCAATACGTCCTCCAAACACACTCTCTGGTCGCAGTCCTGAGCGACCTGAGAATTTCTCTTGCGACTGGAGAATCGCGATTTCGCTGGGGATTTCCTCGGCAAAAATTATCTGGCCCCATTTCAAGCCGCCCGAGAATTCGGATTTCGTGTGCAGATTTCCCCAGGGAAACAAATGTGGTCCGTTTTCGAGCTTTCGGGAAATTGCGTCGGAACGCACTTCTTAATCAAGGGAATTGTACGAAACAAATGAGTTTCTCTTATCTGACAGAACGTATTTCGTATCAGTGACTCACAGAAAAAATCCTGTGAATCTAACAGAAAGCACTAGTTTCTCTGACTCGGACAGAAGATGATTAGGTTCTGTCACTTGACAGAAAATCAACTAGTTTCTGTGACTCACAGAAGCAAACTTGACAGAAAATATTGAGTTTCTGTGACTTGACAAAGAATTTTGAGTTCTTGTCGCTTAACAGCAAATAATGATTTCTGCGACTGAGACAAGAGATAACTAGTGTCTATTATTTTACAATACGACATGAATCATCTCTGTAACCCATAGAACCTCCCTTGACAGAACATAATGTGATTCTCCAAATTAAAGAATTGCTGAGACTTCACGGAAAAATGAGTTTATGCGACTCAGACAGAAGTAATGAGAACCAGTAACTAACCTTACATAACAAAATGAGTTCCTGTGGCTCAACCTGCCGTATTGAAAAGTGTGGACTGCAGAGGTCGCGTAAGATGTGCAACGAGGTCCCAGCTAGGCCCCAGGGCCCAGGTACACAGACCAGCCCAGGGACTCCTCCGGTCGCTCAGGAAGGCGACCGGAGAGTGTTCTTGGAGGAAGCATCGGGTGGAATCGCGATTCTCGGGTTCCTCCATCCTCCCTTTTCATATAACAATCGCCGGATTCCCCAATTGGGCTTGCCTAACTGGCTAAGGGGTTCTTACTTGGTTCAAGGTTGGCGCCTCGGGAGCCTAGTATGCCCGTTGCTCGGAAGTTCCCCGGGTTCCTCGGGTTCCCCGGTTCCCTCGCCCTCGGTGCCTCCGATTCTTAGGTTGGCCGTTGCTCGGAGGTTCCGCGGGCTCCTCGGGTTCCCCCGGATCCTCGCCACTGGGGCCTCCGATTCTTACGTTGCCCGTTCCTCGGGCGGAGGTTCCTCGGGTTCCCCAGGTTCCTCGGGTTCCCCGCCCTGGTTGTTGGTCTTGTTTCCCAGCAGTGGCAGGCAATGCCAGGCAGTATCAAGCAACACAAAGCAAAGCCAAGCAGATCAAAGCAGCGCAAAGCAAAGCCAAGCCATGCCAAACAACGCCAAGCAACGCCAAGCAATGCAAAGCGATGCCAAGCAATGCCAAGCAATGGCAATCAATGCCAAGCAATGTCTAGCAACGCCAAGCAATGCCGAGCCGTGCAAAGCAACCCCAAGCGACACCAAGCAACGCCATGTCACGCAACGCCAAGCAGCGCCAAGCAATGCCAAGTGATGCAAAGCAATGCCAAGCAACGCCAAGCAATGCAAACCAATGCCAAGCAATGGCAAGCAATGCCAAGCACTGTCAAGCAATGCCAAGCAACACAAAGCAATGCAAAACAATACAAAGCAACGCAATGCAATGCCAAACAATTTCAAACAACGCCGCTTAGGAAGCGTTCCCCTAATTGGAGTCGCGCCGGGTTCATGGGGTGAGGACAGGAAAATCGCGATTCCACCCAAAACTTCCTACAAAAACACTCTCCGGTCGCATTCCTGAGCGACGAGAGAATCTCTCTGGCGACCGGAGAATCGCGATTTCGCTGAGGGCGTCCTCGGCAGAAATTCTCTGGTTCCATTTCAGGCCACTCGAGAATTGCGATTCCGTGTGTGAGTTCCCCAGGAGGCACAAGTCTGCTTCGTTGTCCGAGCTTTCGGAGAATTGCGCTGGTCCGCACCTTTTCTTATCCAGCGGGTGGTAGGCCCCTCAGCCCACGCGCACAGGCCACCAAGGACACCCAGGATGGCCCAGGCTGCCTCGAAGGCGGCCCAAGATGGCCCCAAGGCAGCCGGTCATGGATCCAAGACGGCCCAAGATGCCTCCATGAGGATTCACATGGCCACAAGAGGACCTTCATCAGGGTCCGAAGAAGCCAGAATCATTGATTCCCGACTCTGGATGATTTTCGCATTCGGGCCTTTTCGGGCTGCCGTCGGCTCAAGACGGCCCAAGAGAACTCCACGATTGCCCGAGAGGCCCCAGAGGCACCGAAGCCACACGACGGCCCAAGAGGGCCTCCCGTGGGACCCAAGACAGCCTTAAAGGCCCTTTGACGGCCCTAGACGGCGCCAAGATGGCGCCACGACGGCCCCCAGGCAAGCACCATGCGGCCAAGAGACCCCCAAGACGGCCCAAGAGATCGCCAAGCAAGCGTAAGAGGGGAGGGCCCCAAGACGGCCCAAGAGGACCCAAGGGACCCTCAAGACTGCCTAACAGGAGGCCAAGACAGCCCCAAGACGGCCCGAACGAGTTTCACCAACGTCGTCATCATCATCATCATCATCATCATCATCACCACCATCACCATCACCATCACCATCACCATCATCATCATCATCATCATCATCATCATCATCACCATCACCATCACCATCACCATCACCATCAGCAGCAGTAGCAGCAGCATCAGCATCATCAGCATCATCACCATCATCAGCATCATCAGCATCATCATCATCATCAGCATCATCATCAGCGGCAGCATCGTCATCATCAACACCATCGTCAGCATCATCATCATCATCACCACCATCATCATCATCATCATCATCAGCATCATCATCATCATCATCCTCATCATCATCATCATCATCATCATCATCGCAGTCATCGTAGTCGCCATCATCATCATCATCTTCATCATCGTCGTCACCATCATCACCATCAGTGTCACCAACATCACCACGACCAAAATCATCATCATCATCATCATCATCATCATCATCATCATCATCATCATCATCATCGTCGCCATCATCAGAATCATCATCATCATCGTCATCACCATCATCACCATCATCATCATCATCATCATCATCACGATCCTCATCATCAGCAGCAGCATCGTCATCATCAGCATCATCATCGTCATCGTCATCGACATCGTCAGCAGCATCCTCATCATCGCCATCAGCATCATCAACATCACCATCATCAACGTCACCGTAATCGTCATCGTCGTCATCGTCGTCATCATAGTCAACACCACCACCACAATCATCATCATCATCAGCATCAGCATGATCATCATTATTGTCATCATCAGCATTATCATCATCAACATCACCATCATCAACGTCACTGGAATCGTCATCGTCGTCGCCATCGTCGCCATCATAATCAACACCACCACAATCATCATCATCATCACCACCATCATCAGCATCATCAGCATCAGCATCATCATCATCATCAGCATCATCACCACCAGTATCATCATCCTAGTCATCACATCATCAGCATCCACATCATCATCAACAACATCAACATTATCATCCCCGCACGCTGCGCAAGTGAGCAGTCGTCTCAGGGCGAACGCGCGGCGCGCGCCCGCGGCGGCCCGTAAGGCGGGACAGGCCTACGCGGGCGGGCCGTGCGACGCTCTCAGGCGGCCTCGTTCAACGAGGGCACCCGGGCGGCCAAGGGAGGCCGCAGCAGCGCCGCAGGTCAGCCTTCGAAGAAGGAGGGAGGAGAGAGGGAGGGGGCCGAGAAGCTGCAGACGACTGCAATCAGCGGGCGCGATGGGGATAAGAAGAAGCATCCCCGCACGCTGCGCAAGTGAGCAGTCGTCTCAGGGCGAACGCGCGGCGCGCGCCCGCGGCGGCCCGTAAGGCGGGACAGGCCTACGCGGGCGGGCCGTGCGACGCTCTCAGGCGGCCTCGTTCAACGAGGGCACCCGGGCGGCCAAGGGAGGCCGCAGCAGCCACACCCAGGCTCAAAGCCCTTGCGAAGTGACAAGGTTTCGGCGGGCGGCCGCGAGCTGAATGGGCCACACAGCCGGGCCAACATTCAGAAAGGATGCGACGAGGAAGTCGCTGGAGTCGGCGAGGTAAGAAACACGGTCCCGAGCAGCTTCAGCCAATGATGGGAGGACTGCAGAGGCGGCAACATCGTAAAGATATCGCTCCGTACTGGAAGCTTGCCGCCAGCGATCACGCCAGAAGACGCGAGTAATGCCGTCCGAAATATCGGTTCTGAAGCGCAGCGCAGGGGACAGATCGAACCCCGATGGCGCTCTGGCGAGCGGGACGCCCAGCGCCGAAAGAAGATCGAGCCACCGAGTACGGAAGCCGCTTTGACCGAAGGTCAACAGGGGATCGGTGGGAGTCAAATCTCTGAAGACCAGCTCCATCATCCTGACCACTGCTCGGTCGGAGCACCGAGCGCGTTGACGCTCTCCGCCCGACCCCTGGTCCTCCGGAACAGAGATGCTCAGCAAAGCGTCGCCCGCGGACTCACGGCGGTCAATGGGCAGAGTGAGGTCGCTCCGGCGGGCGGTTGCCAACTCACCAGGCCTTACGGACATAGCGAACACGGCAAGCAGCAGGGTGGCCATATCCGGCCAGTCCCATGCGAGGCACAACGCTACCATGGCGCGCAGCAAAGCACGTGGCAGCGGTGGGATGGGACAGGGAGGCTTGGAAGGGATCCACCGTTTTGCCACATCCCACGCCTCGGTGAGGACGCCCCTCCACTGGGGCTGAAGAGCCTGCGCTCCCCGGATCGCATTCACAAGGACGAGGCGGGGGAGGCCAGCATCGTACAACCACACGCCGAAGGTCGCGAGCGCTCTCCCGAGCAAGATGCCGCTGCGGGCCCAAGTGGCAAGTGCCACACCTGTGTGCTCGACGCACCACACGTCAAACGCTTTAAGCGAACGAGTGCGCTGGTCGTCGCAAGAGGGGACGAGCCGACAGTGGCTGTCCACCTGCACCCCGAGGGCCTCGGAAGCCCCCTCGGGAAACGCAGGCGACAGAGAGGCAGGCCACTCCTGGCGCCCTGCCACGAAGGCTGGCGCGGGCGGCTCGCGACCAGACGAATTGGCCGGAGTGGTAGCTGCCGCTCCGGCGAGCGCCCGAACACGCCTGCGTTTGCGCTGTTCGGCGCGGGGGGCCTCGCTGACATCGCCGGTGCTCGGCGCGACTCCCGATTGGCGGTGCGTAGCGCTACCGGCCGTGGTGGGAGCACTCAGGGGCGCGCCGGCATCGGCTGCGGCGGCGCCTCCACCCGAAAAGCCCGAAGCGGAAACGCAACCTCTGATGCATTCGGCAGTGCGAGAGCGGGCGATGCGCAACGCCGCCTTCTGGCGCTCGAGCTCGGCCAAGGACGACTGCAAAAGCTCAACCGGACTTGGGCCCCCAGCCTCCGCGCCTCGACCGAATTCAACTTCGGTAAGGGCGGCGTCGCAAGCATCGACCGAGGCGCGGAACCGTGCCAAAGCGCGCCGTTCGTCCCGCACGCGCTTCGCAACCGTGGTCGTCGGGCCCACGACCCGGCCGGTGCGCAGTGCTAACCCGGTGAGCGGATCGGCACGGGAGTCGGACCAAGTGAAGGCGTCAGCGCGCTGGACGGCACGGGCGTCGGCGAGCCCCTCGGCACGCGAGTCGGCGATCTGGTCGACGCGGGAGTCAGCGAGCTGGTCGGTGCGAAAGTCGGTGAGCTGGGAGGGATGACAGTCAGTGAGCTGGTCGCCGCGGGACTCGGTGAGCTGGGCGTCGCAGGAGTCGGCACGCTTGTCGGCGCAGCAGGAGTCGGGAAGGCTGGGAACCGGCGACACCTCGCTGCGTGCTGCGCTGTGGCCCCACGGAAGCACGGCTCTGGGTTGTGCCGCCCCGGCGGTGGCCGCAATGGCAGCCCGCTCGCGGGTAGCACGCAGCATAACCGCTGCGCCCTGCGAGCGCCCGGCCAGCAGGGCAGGCGCAGAGCTGGCGCGCGGCGCGACGCTATGGGCGTCGGTGCGGCACCCTGGCAAGGGGGGCAAGGTGCTGGCTCGAAAGGACGGGAGCGCCGCGACCGCGGTATGGGCGGCCCTCAGGTCGGCCTCCAGGCGAGCTTGCGTGCGTCGCATGGCGGCAGTGGGCATCGCGGGGGTCTGCACTGCGCAACGTGGCGCAGCCCGCGACCCTGAATCGCACCAGCTAGCGACCGCGCTCGGCTCTGCGTTTGGATACGCACCATAAGCGTTCCGACGCTCCCCCGGCACGCCGCGGGGGCGAGCACCAAGGGAGGCGTCGAGAGCCGAATCCCGAGTGGTGACCCCGCGCGAGCGGTTCGTGTCGTCACGCCTTCCCGCCGCCAAGAGCCCTCCGCCTGAAGCACGGCGAGTAGCGCCGCCAGAGGCCGGGGCATCGGAGCCAACCACATCGCGCCCAGGCCCGAGGATGAAGGCTTTGGCGTCACAGAGAGCACGCCATTTCCTGCTGGCCTCGATCGACGTATCGCGGCCGGGATGGCAGGCCCAACCCAGCCGTCGAAACTGAGCGTTCACGCGATCAGTGGTCGCACCGCGCTCAAGGTGGAGCAGGCCGTGCGCAGCAGCAAGTTTGGCGGCACGAGCTTGGCGGTGGCGAGTCTGAATCGTGACGGGTGGACGACCCAGAAGACCCCCCAACGAAGCGGGAGCCGAGCCGGTTGCCTTCGACAGAAGCGAGACGGGGTGAGTGTCCCCCGCAGGCGTACCAGGTCGAGCAGCGGCGATTGCGTCGCACTTGGCGCGTGACCTCCGCTCGGGCGCACCCTCTCCTGGTCCCCCGCCGGCGGCGCGAACTCCTCCCTGCGGGGCCGTAACAGCATCGCTGGAGAGGCGCATGCCTACCGGTGGGGACGGCGAAGGGCTTGGTACCCGAGGGGCGGCCGGCAGGCTGTCACGGGCGCGAGTGCATCGCGACGCGGAGAAGCTCACCGCTGCCGCGCTCGAGGGCACCTCGACGGAAAAGGGAGTCCCCCTGCGCGGCGCGGCGCTTTCATATGCGCCGCGGGCCTCGGCGGAGGCCGTCGCGTCTCCCCTGTCGACCTGGGCTGGCGCTCGCACGTGGCGATCCGCGGGGAGCCCGAGCGGGCCCGCGCCCGCGGCGGGGCTGCGAGCCAGAACTTGCAGCACGAACCGGCCCCACAGACAAGTCGGGTAGGCGGATGCGGCGTCGGCGGCCGCTATCATGTCGAATCGCTCAAAGCGCCCCTCGTCGATGTCAAGCAACCAAGCAGGCTCGACACGCGAGGGGGGGCGAACAGGGCGATTGCGCGTGGGGTCGTCCGCTCGGTGGACGTCGGTCGGAACATAGAGCCCGCCCATGTAGAGCCCGCCCCCCAAAATGTACGGCAAGGAGGTGCTCAACACATGCGAAAGGCCAGGGCTGCTGCTCCGACCGTGGGCGGCCGCGCCTAGTGCCACTTGAGAATCCAAGAGAACAGGGATCCGTGAGTCAGGGTTGCGGATGCAACAGTACTTGCACAGACTCTTGAACACGGTGGTCTCCAGGATGTTGATGTGGCGGGGCATGCGAAATTCCCACTTATAAGCTAAGCGGAAACGCAGCGCCTCCGACAACTCACTGACCCAGCGCGGTGCGATGGGGAGCTCGAGGGAAGGAAGCCCGGCCTCGCGGTGCAGCTGGGTCAACTCGGGGCCTAAAGGTTCCCCGCGGCTCAGAACCATGAGCAGATGGCGGTCGTGGAGACGAGTATGCCAGCCGCCATGCTCGGAGCGCCGCCACAATTCTTGCGACAGGTGCGAACTGATGTCGCTGCGGACAACCCCGCCCCAGCCGAGGGAGGCATCCGCGCCGTGCACTTCAGGGCAAGGCGTCGCCCGTAGGTCGGTCATCGCAACGAAAGCTAGGTACGTGCACGCTTGCAACTCGTCGCGAACCGAAGACGGAAGCTCATACTCAAGCCCGTCGTCGGGAAGAGTCGAGATGAAGGTGTAGATGTGAGTGAATATCGACAAGATGGGACGTCGATACAAAAACACCTGCACCCAACAGCCCACGAGCGAGCTCAACAACGCCCGGGTCGAGCGACCGAGGAACACCTGGATCAGAGTCAGGCGGCAAAGGGCCACAGTGCGAACCAGGGGAGCACACACTATGCCGATCCTGCCTTCCACCTCGGCGCCGACAACGACTTTGTGGGTCTCGCCCCTGGCTCTCTTCCCGGGGTGCTGAATGAGACCCACCCGGGGGTAGCCGCGATCGCACGCAGCAAAGACCTCCCTGTCGCGGCGTGTCGGGTCGTCGGGGCGCGGGGCGCTCCCGCGCCACGAGAGCTTCTGAAAGCCCGCGTGGTCGTCGATGTTTAACATCTCGACGTACGGCCCCCGAGGGAACGGCGAACGATGCACCGCCTGCTCGGTAGGCCGGAGCGCGCCGAAGCTGCGCAGCACGCCCTCGTGTGCGGAGTTGGCGATTTCCACTGCCATGTTGTCACCCATGGCCAGCGCATTAAGGCAGGGAGAAACGTCCAACCCCTCAAGGTCCTCCCGCCACGCGGCGAAGCCTCTGAACCGCGAGCTGGGGAGCTTGACACGGAGGGCGTTGCGGCGAGCACGAGCGGGCGGGACCTTGAACGTGTAGTAGAACTCGCGCAGGTCGTCGCATGAGACCACCAGCCATTCCCCGGGCGCGAGCCCCAGGCGGCACAGAAGGAAACCCTGGCCAAGGCGTTGAGTGCTGGAGGACACGCTGTTGCAACGACTGTTTACTACCGTCGGGTTCAGGATGAGACGGTCATAAGCCTCGTCCTTCGGGACCCTGAACGCTCCACAAGCCTCGTCCCAGGCGAGGTTGTCGGAGGGAGTCAGATACAGGGCGCCACAAGAGTCCCACTTGCGCAGGAGCTCCCAGAGCTGCTCGCGGTCCATGTGCACACGAGCACCCGAAAAGCCCGAAGGCCACTCGTCCTCTGGTAGCCGCATGACGTCGGGGTCGTGAAAGGCGGAACGTACCAGGTCGGACAAGTACGGAGTGGGATCAAACGTAGGCGAGTAATCCCACTTGATGCGGGACGCCTGGACCCGAAGGTCGAAAGGCTCAGCCTGGGTGGAGTCCCAGCCTGCCGCGGCCGCCAACGAGCTAGCCAAGGGCGTCGCGCTGACGGGGAGTTGCCGCATGGGGGCGGGCACTTGGGAAGAGGATGTGAAAGAAGCCTCAAGAGCTGCGACATGGGTGGCCAGGCCATGGAGCGAGACTTCGGTAGAGTCGAACTTAGCGAAAGCTCGACCAAGGTCGCTCTTGCCGCCGCGGGCAAGGCGAACTGCGATCCGACACAGACGCTCGAGGCGACTGCGGATACCCTCCTGGCAGGGTGTGACCGTTGCCCGCACTTTGGCTTCGGCGGGAGCGAAGCTCGGATGGCCCAGGGTGAGCCAGTTGAGCGCAACAACAGCATGCTGCGACAACGTGCGGGCGGCGCGCCTCACACGCCAGCGCTCACGCGCGCGACCCGACAGGTGGCCAGGCGGCGGCGGTAAAGGCGGCGACGGAGGGCACGGCCATGGATCGCGGGGAACCGACTCCGACAGGTACGAGTCGTCCCAATCCGGCGCGCAGAGGGAAGTGCGGGTAAAAGCGGCAAGGGAGCATCGAGTCCCCATCCCGACCTGGGCAAGAGCAGCGGCCCAGTGGGTGACGTCGATGCTGGCGCCTGGGAACAGGCGCAGCAAGGCGGACAGATCGGCCACGAAGGGCGCAGATCTGCCAATGCCCGTGCTGGCACGGGCTGAAGCCCCAGGAGCGTGGGCCTCAGCACCGCGGTGAAACCGACCAGAATGGCATGGCGTGGTGCTGGCAGGTGCAGACGACCTCGGGTCTAAATCCCCTGCGGGCGAATCAACGCGAGAGGGTTCGGAACTGGCAGCGGCCCCTGAGGACAAGTCAAATCGAGGGGCCTGTGGAGCGGCTGTGACCCCTGAGGACAGGTCACCTCGAAGGGGCTTCCCACTGCCACCAGAACCGATAGAACCGAAGGACGGCGCGTCTGAGTCACCGACGGCATGGACTCCGGCAGCATGGTGAAACTGGCCAAACTGGCCACTCGGCCCTGAGGGGGAGCCGGGGGTAGAGCGAGAGTCGCGACAGCGGCACGAGCTCCTCCCTGCGGGGCCGTAACAGCATCGCTGGAGGAGCGCGTGCCTACTCTCACGGCCTCGCTCAGCCCAGGCACGCTTGGCAGCAGCAGCGTCGTCGCTTTCAGCGACTCGCCGCTGCGTGAGCCCTCGGCCAGGGCACGCAGGGCGCGTGCGTCCACCCCTGTGTTGGGATGCGCCGCCATGGAGGGCGGCATCGCCGGCGGCCTGGGAGCCGGCGGAAGCGGCGCGGCAAGGGCCCGCCGCCACCTGCACCAGCGAACTGCGGCTCCCTGGAGCACGGGCCCCAGAAGCGGCCTCTGAAGCACCGACGAGGGCGTCCGTAGACGAGGCAGTCGCACCAGCATGGGCTGGAGCGTGAGCTGTACAGCAGCTACCATCGGCGGCCCCACGACCCCGCCGTCCTCCACGCCGAGTGCGGACCCTACGAACACGTCGGAGCCTGAAGGCGGGGAGTGCGGGGTTGCTGTTGGTGGAGGCCGAGCGGCGACGGGGCCGCGCTATAGTGGCAGTGGCTGCGGCGACGCATTCATCCGAGGAGCCCGCGGCGAAAGCGACTCCTCGACCAGAGCGGAGCGCAGGGACCGCATCGCGGGGCGTCGTGTCCGCCGCGGGCGAGCCCGCTCCTGACATTCCACCGGCGGCACGAACCCCTCCCTGCGGGGCCGCAACAGCATCGCTGGAGGGGCGCATGCCTACCAGTGGGGACGGAGAGGGGCTCAGACCACGAGGGTCGGCCAGCAGGCGCTCGCGAGCGCGGGCAGGGATCGACGCGACGGGGCCCTGGATCCGATTGCACGAGAAGCGTCGGGGCCTCGCTGCAATGGCAGCGGCTGCGGCGACGCCTTCACCCGAGGAGCCCGCGGCGGGGCCGATGAGGCCTGGAGGTGATCCCGCTGCTTGAGTGCCCGCTGCGTTCCGAGTGCAAGCGCCCCGAGGCGTGGGGATCGCAGCTTCGGTCGAGGCACTGCGGACGGGCGTTTCTGGCGCGTCCACCACGCTACCGATGGCAGTGGGCGCCCTCGCTGTGGTGGGACTGCTCGCAAGCGAGACTGCGTGCACAGCAGGGGGTCCCCCGAACATCGCTGGGGGCCCGCCAGTGGCGCGTCTGGGAGCAGAATCCGCGTCCGAAGCGCTCGAAGCGACCCCCCGCCCACCGACCCCCATCGTGGCAGCAGGGGGGGCGTCGAGGATGACTCGCGAGCAACCGCTGCGCGGGCCGCCCAGGATGCACCAGCGGTGGCGCCTGGCTCCAGTGCAACCGCCACATCGTGGCGCGGCGGGCCCATCGGGGGCGCGGATGGACCCCCGCTTAGACCGAGCGTCTGCGAAATGTCGCTGGTGACACCGAGCCGTCGAGGTACCGCCTGGCGTAGCGACCAGGTGAATACTGCTGACAAGCGCCGGAGTCCCAACCAAGGCAGCGGTCGCGCAGACGTGCGTCGACGGCGGCGCCACGGCGGCGGACTCCAGGTTCGGTTGTGCCGTCAAAGAGGCCGGGCGAACATTGCTAGGGTGGAGAGACGGGTGCGCATGAACTCCCGCCTGTGGGTCGGCGAGGCCCGGCGGCGGCCCAACCCGCCCGACGTGGGAAGGCGAGCCACCACCGACAGGAGGCGACTCCGCACTCACGGCGGCTCCGCCAGCCGCGCGGTCACCGACGGCGGCCGTGGGGCGCCAAAACGGCAGTGGCGACGACCCGGTGCACGGCAGACGCTCGCCGCTAAGCCACGGACCCCCACCCGCTGCATCGGACGCGCGGGAGTCGACCAAAGGCGGCACCCGTGCGCCAGCTTCCAAGCCGGCGAAGCCTGGTGGCGGAGCCACGCTCTGAATGTCGGAGCCCGTGTGCGGGTCCCACGCGTGCATCGGCGGCAGAAAGGAAGTGCGCACCAGAGGGTGCGAAACGTGCTTCTCGATGAAAGTCCACTGCGAGTTGGCACCTCCTGACAGGTGAACCCCATATGTCGGAGCGATGGCGATCATGGAATTTGACGGGGGCACGCGAGCACCAGCCCCCACGTCAGCGAGAGTGGGGAACGGCCCCATCGCGAGCGGGGCGCCCTCCAGCCCAGCGAAGCCTGGCGGCGAGTCCGCCTGCAAGCTCATGGAAAGCGGTGGAGGATCCAGCCCTGGAGGCGGGCGGGGGCGTTGCACCGTACTCGCCAGCCCAGGCAAGTCGGGCGGCTCGCGCGCTGGAGCGTCCCAGCCAGGATAGGGCGGAATCGTCGTAGCGCCGCCGGCGCCCCACCCCGCGGGACAGGAAAAGCCTTCAGCGACCTCGAAGCCACAGGTGTCCGCACGAGGGCTGCTCCGCCAAGCATCAAGGTTGAGCCAGGGCGAGGCGGCGAGGGGAGGAGAAGGAGTAGCGAGGAGGTGGAGGTTAGAAGGGTCCACCAACTCCGGCTCCTCCACCCATAGCGCGGGTGTCTTCGCACCGTTGGCGCCTGTGCCCTCTGACGGGCGGCTCTGAGGGATGCTCTCATCGGCAGTGGCTTCGCTGGCGGCACGACTGGCAGGCAGAGACAGTGCGCCGTCTGGGGCCATCGGGAGGCGGGCGTAGGAGCTGCGCGCCGGAGCACCTCGTGAGACATTGGACTGATCAGGTGCCGCAGCACATGGCGTGCAAGCTCCACCTCTCCTTCCTCCGGTCCTCCCATGAGTCTCCAACTCCGCCACCCCAGAGGAAGAAGGGGAAGAATGGCGGGAGAAAGGGGGGGGAGGTGGAGGAAGGTTTTGCTGCAGAGGAGGCGGCGGGCCCGTCGGGGGGCACCAGCGCGGCGGGTCGGTACCGCGGAAAGCCGGGGGTGCAGCCGCGGACGCCATGGGCCAGGAGGCCGTTGGCGACAGGCGCCTGTAGGACAGGTGGCCTGAGGGGCGCGCGAGCGCCCCGCCTGCAGGCAAGCGGCGTGCAGGAAGGAGTGGCGCGAGCCAACCCGAACAGGGAGGCAACCCCGTGCCGTCACCGACTGGCTGCTCGGCGCAGTCGGGCTCGCCCCACACGAGAACGGATTGACGGGAAAGTGGGCCCCGTGCAATACCGCGCTCGAGGGGGGAGAGTGGACCACCGCCTTGGGCGGCGGCCCACGCGTGGTCCGAGAAGAAAGCCGCCGCCGCGTAGAAGTCGATGGACACCTGAGCAGCGGGGGCCGGCGCAGGCTCCCGGCGCCCCTGGTCGCGCGGGCGCGGGAGGGGCGGCGGGGGCCGAAGCGGGGCAAGCTCGGGCCGAGAAGCTGCAGACGACTGCAATCAGCGGGCGCGATGGGGATAAGAAGAAGCATCACCGTCACGGTCATCACGCCCATCATCCTCATCATCCTCATCGCGGCTACCTTGCCTGGAGACACGAATTCTCACACGTGACGCCCTCCCGTGCACCCTCGAACAGTCGCCACCCAGCAGGCAGCTGGATACAATATGACAAGAAATCGCGACTGGAGCCCTAGACCCCATATTTCTGCGGCAATCTTCAAGCCTGATCGATTCGTGATGGTCCTGGGGCAGGAGACTTCGCAAAAACGCCCGCATTGGAAACATTGCAACGCTGGAGGCGGCGGCGGCGGCGGCGGCGGCAGCGGTGGCGGCGGCGACGACGACGACGACGACGACGACAACGACGACGACGACGACGGCGGCGGCGACGACGACGACAACGACGACGACCACGACGACGGCGGCGGCGGCAGCGGCGGTGGCGGAGGCGGCGGCGGCATTGGAGGCCTGGAAATGGGCACCAACACCAACACAGGGGGTTGCCTCCACAGGGGGAAAGTGATCCTAGATTTCGAAATGGGTAGTAATATTTCGGCCACTTCGGAAGCTAGAGTATGACCACCCTCACCGAGATCAGGATATTTTTCTTCCCTCGGTGGAGGCACGCCGCAGATGTTGGTGTTGGTGTCAACCCCTAGGGTCCGCCATGCTCCCTTTCAACACGACGCGAGACCTCAAGGGCTGGCTCCTGCCTCACGAGCGGCGAACATATGCTGCAGCGGCTACGATTAGGTCGGGCGTGTCCCCCTACAGGCGGATTTAGCACGAAAAATGAACAAGCACCCCAAACATGCCCCAAAAAATGCAAAACGAATGCTAAACAAAAATCGCCCCCTGACTATTTTTTACTGTTTTTGTAGATCCCTCCTGTAGAGGGACAGGCCCGAAGTCAGGCTACGACGACGACGACGACGACGACGACGACGACGACGACGACGACGACGACGACGACGACGACGACGACGACGGCGGGCGGCGGCGGCAGGCCCCCAGCGGCCGAGCGTCTCTGGGGCGCGGGGGCACGCCGCCGCCGGGAGGGGCCCGGGCCAGGGCGCGCCCGCGGCCTGGGGCGGCGCGAAGGGCGCCCCCGGGGCGCGGCGGCGGAGCGGCGGCCCGGGGTCAACTGAGCTCAGAGCCAAGTCGGGCCTGTCCCTCTGCAGTCGGGCCCCTTGGGGGACCGCTTCTGGTGGGGCCTCTTCGTCTGCGATTTCTCCGTCGCGGCGCGAGGATCTCGGGGCCCCGCCGCCCTCCCGCCGGCCGCGCGTGCGCGCGCCAGCCGGGCGTGGGCTGCATGGGTTTCGTGCGCCTGCTGTGCCGCGGCCCGCGCGCCGCCGCCCCGCCCCCGCGGTTTTTTTTCTTTGTCGGCGGCGGCGGCGGCCACGGCCCCTCCTCGAGGTTCCTTTAAGACGTGCCTGTCCCTCTACAGGGGGCACATTCAAAAATAGTCCAAAATCGTCCGGGGGCGATGTTTGGAAGAGATGTTTTGGGGTATGTTTTGTATTTCCCAACCCTCCTTGGTTGGGTATTCGTTTTGAATAAAGCACTGCGGTCTCTAGTCCTCCTCTGTCTCCTCCTCCTTCTCCTCTTCCTCCCGCCTCCCTCCTCCCGACTACCGTCTCCCTCTCCACTTGCTTTGTGCAAACCTCGCCATCCCTGTGGGGCTGCGATCTGCGACAATGTCGCCACTTTCGAAGGCTGCTGGCGGGTCCTGCAGACTGAGGCACCGCGGGGATCTGAGCGGAACCTCGCCGTCCCTGAGAGGCTGCGTTCTGCGACACTGACGCCACTTTCGAGGGCTGCTGGTAGGTCCTGCAGAATGAAGCACCGCGCGGATCTGAGCGGGACCTCCCCGTCCCTGGGGGCTGCGATCTGCGACACTGTCGTCACTTTCGAAAGCCGCTGGTGGGTCCTGCGGAGTTGAGGCACCGCGGGGATCTGAGCGGGACCTCGCCGTCCCTAGGGGGCTGCGATCTGCGACACTGTCGCCACTTTCGAAGGCTGCTGGTGGGTCCAGCGGAGTGAAGCACTGCGGGGATCTGAGCAGGACCTCGCCGTCCCTGAGGGGCTGCGATCTGCGACACTGTCGCCACTTTCGAAGGCTGCTGGTGGGTCCTGCGGAGTGAGGCACCGCGGGGATCTGAGCGGGACCTCGCCGTCCCTGAGGGGCTGCGATCTGCGACACTGTCGCCACTTTCGAGGGCTGCTAGTGGGTCCTGCGGAGCGAGGCACCGCGGGGATCTGAGCGGGACCTCGCCGTCCCTGGGGGGCTGTGATCTGCGACACTGTCGCCACTTTCGAGGGCTGCTGGTGGGTCCTGCGGAGTGAGGCACGGCGGGGATCTGAGCGGGACCTGGCCATCCCTGGGGGGCTGCGATCTGCAACACTGTCGCCACTTTCGAGGGCTGCTGGTGGGTCCTGCGGAGTGAAGCACCGCGGGGATCTGAGCGGGACCTCGCCGTCCCTGGGGGGCTGCGATCTGCGACACTGTCGCCACTTTCGAGGGCTGCTGGTGGGTCCAGCGGAATGAAGCACCGCGGTGATCTGAGCGGGACCTCGCCGTCCCTGGGGGCTGCGATCTGCGACACTGTCGCCACTTTCGAGGGCGCTGGTGGGTCCTGCGGAGTGAAGCACCGCGGGGATCTGAGCGGGACCTCGCCGTCCCTGGAGGGCTGCGATCTGCGACACTGTCGCCACTTTCGAGGGCTGCTGGTGGGTCCTGCGGAGTGAGGCGCAGCGGGGATCTGAGCAGGACCTCGCCGTCCCTGGGGGGCTGCGATCTGCGACACTGTCGCCACTTTCGAGGGCTGCTGGTGGGTCCTGCGGTGAGGCACCGCGGGGATCTGAGCGGGACCTCGCCGTCCCTGGGGGGCTGCGATCTGCGACATTGTCGCCACTTTCGAGGGCTGCTGGTGGGTCCTGCAGAGTGAGGCACCGCGGGGATCTGAGCGGGACCTCGCCGTCCCTGGGGGGCTGCGATCTGCGACACTGTCGCCACTTCCGAGGGCTGCTGGTGGGTCCTGCGGAGTGAGGCACCACGGGGATCTGAACGGGACCTCGCCGTCCCTGAGGGGCTGCGATCTGCGACACTGTCACCACTTTCGAGGGCTGCTGGTGGGTCCAGCGGAATGAAGCACTGCGCGGATCTGAGCGGGACCTCCCCGTCCCTGGGACGCTGCGATCTGCGACACTGTCGCCACTTCCGAAGGCTGCTGGTGGGTCCTGCGGAGTGAGGCACCGTGGGGATCTGAGCGGGACCTCCCCGTCCCTGGGGGGCTGTGATCTGCGACACTGTCGCCACTTTCGAAGGCTGCTGGTGGGCTCTGCGGAGTGAGGCGCCGCGGGGATCTGAGCGGGACCTCGCCGTCCCTGGGGGGCTGCGAGCTGCGACACTGTCGCCACTTTCGAGGGCTGCTGGTGGGTCCTGCGGAGTTAGGCACCGCGGGGATCCGAGCGGGACCTCGCCGTCCCTTGGGGGGGGCTGCGATCTGCGACACTGTCGTCACTTTCGAAGGCTGCTGGTGGGGCACCGCGGGGATCTGAGCGGGACCTCGCCGTCCCTGGGGGGCCGCGATCTGCGACACTGTCGCCACTTTCGAGGGCTGCTGGTGGGTCCTGCGGAGTGAGGCGCCGCGGGGATCTGAGCGGGACCTCGCCGTCACTGGGGGGCTGCGATCTGCGACACTGTCGCCACTTTCGAGGGCTGCTGGCGTGTCCTGCGGAGTGAGGAGGCACCGCGCGGATCTGACCGGGACCTCCCCGTCCCTGGGGGGCTGCAATCTGCGAAACTGTCGCCACTTTCGAGGGCTGCTGGTGGGTCCAGCAGAGTGAGGCACCGCGGGGATCTGAGCGGGACCTCGCCGTCCCTTGGGGGGCTGCGATCTGCGACACTGTCGCCACTTTCGAGGGCTGCTGGCGGGTCCTGCAGACTGAGGCACCGCGGGGATCTGAGCGGAACCTCGCCGTCCCTGAGAGGCTGCGATCTGCAAAACTGTCGCCACTTTCGAGGGCTGCCGGTGGGTCCTGCGGAGTGAGGCACCGCGCAGATCTGAGCGGGACCTCCCCGTCCCTGGGGGCTGCGATCTGCGACACTGTCGCCACTTTCGAGGGCTGCTGGTGGGCTCGCCACTTTCGAAGGCTGCAGGTGGGTCCAGCGGAATGAGGCACTGCACAGACCTGAGCTGGGCCTCGCCGTCCTTGGGGAGCCATGTCATGTTGTTGCTGCCCCGCCGACGTTTCAAGCCCCTTGCCCACCGTCTCCTTTTGGACCTTGCGTCTTTTTTAATGACTCAGGGGTTCACTCAGTTACTCATCGTGTTTCCCTCGAATGGGGAACTGCGAACCTTCCGAATGCCGCTCGCAGAAGTATATGCGTCCATGTCACGTCGCCGCCTTCTCGTCAAATCTCCCAAGCTACTCCTGCCCCGCATTGCGCAGGGGTTGGGTACGTCGCCAGGGTAATGTTTGACTATGTTTGAATATTCCTCCTGTAGAGGGACAGGCCCGACTTAAGGATAGCGTGCCGCACCGAAGCGAAGGGGGCCAGAAATGGCAGAGCGCCGCGCGGTCCACAAAAGTTCCCGAGCGCATCCTCATCCTATGCCTGCCTGCTCCACCCCTCCTCCTCCTCCTCCTCCTCCTCCTCCTCCTCCTCCTCCTTCTCCTCCTGCTCCTCCTCCTCCTGCTCATCCTCCTCCTCCCCCCTCTCGGAGAGAGGGCCATGCGAACACCGGCGGCTCTCCCACCCAAGACAGATCCGCTCAGAATCGGTCCCCGCAGCGCTCCCGGGGGCCCATCCTGACCCGTTCTTCGAGGCAGAAGCAGCCGTGCCGACGCGAGAAGCCTCCAGAGGGCCCCCAGACATACGAAAGACGCCAGGGAGGGTCGGCCTTGTCTCCTCTGGCCCTTCTGCGGCTTCAAAATCTATCACCAGGCATGTTGCGGCGTGCGTCCTGGCGGGTCCAGCCGTGGCGACGAGTAGCCCCGCTGGAGGCCCCCGAAGAGCGAAAAAGATAGACTTCGTCCTCTAACCTCGAACCTCAAACCTGCGATCCTCGAAGAGCGACAAAAAACAGACTTCGTCCTCTAACCTCGAACCTCGAACCTTCGGTCCTCGAAGACCTCGCGCGACGGGCTCGCGCGCATGCTGAAGAGAAAGCAGGGTTCCATTTGGCACCGCGCGTCCTCCGTCCGACGGGGCGAGTGGGCCGTGCCGAGCCGCGAGCTCTGTGATGGGAGAGGGCGAGGGACTGACTACCCACCAGACCACCCCAATCCAACCCGAAGGCACGAATTTGACTCGAATTCCGGGTTGGGGGGGTTACGGGATCCGTGTGTTTTTCAGTGTTCCCCGACCCCCCCCCCACTGGAAATGGAGGGCAACTTGAGGCCTTCGGGTTGGGATGGGGGGTGGCTTGGTGGGTGGTGAGGGACGAGGTGCACCTGCGTGGTGGTCCTCCTCCGCGCCCAGCCGCGGCGACGATGGCGGCCCGCCCCGGAGCAGCAACGGTAAGAACCCCAACGCGAGGGCCGACGGGAGCCTGGGCTCGAGCGCCTCAGCGCGCGCTCGGCTCGCGGGGGCGGTGCCGCGGGACCGTCCAGGGGCCGAGGCGCCTCGGCTCACGGGCCGGCGCCGGAGAGGGGGCAAGTCCCCGAGCCCTGGCTGCCGCGGCGGGCTGGTCCGAGGTCCAGGCCCAGCCGGCCCAGTGGGGCGGCCTGACCTGGATCACCTGGCCCACCACCGGCACCATCGAGGCCAGGTGGTCGTCGGGCGACTGCCGCAGCATCAGCAGCGAGTGCAGCTGCATGCCGAACCAGAAGGACATGAAGTACAGGAGCATGATCAGGAGCTCCTTGCCCGGTGCCCGATTGAGAACTCGGGTCGGATCGGCACGTGCGTCGGATCGGGCCGCATCGGCACGGAGCCGAGATCGACTCGGATCGGCGCCGGGCCCAGATGCACAGAGCAGCGCCGTGCAAGCCTCGGGCCGCACCAGAGCGTCGGAGCATCGGACTCGGAGCGGGGCGGGCTGGCAGAACTCGACATCGAAGCGGAGCGGTCGGAGCGAAATGGGCCCTGCCTTGGGAGCAGGGATCGACCGTCCCAGCATCTCTATAGGCCTACCACAACATGTTCTTAGAATCCAGAAGTGTTCTAAGAACAAAAAACAATGTTCTTAGAACGTAGCCCGATGTGCTAAAACACTACAGTCCCAACCTGAAATGTTCTAAAGAACATGTCGTGCAGACCACAAAAGGTTCTTAGAACATCCTTTGGTAGGCCTATAGGCATGCTGGGACGCTTCGCCACTGCTTGAACCTTGTTGTTCTGAATAGCGACGTCCGCCGGGTCGACGGTTCCCACCGAGGTCATGATCGTGAGGGCCAGCCCGACGAACACCACGGAGGTGACGAAGAGGCTGCAGCCGCAGAAGCAGCACGCGAGGTGGCGGTTGCCGTGCGTGGCGCCGAGGTACCTCGGCGTCAGACGCGGAGGTTGCTTGTGTAGCGGGGGTGGCACATAGCAGGAGCGCCGAACGTATCCATGTCCGAGCCCTCGCGGGCTGGATCCCGGGGGCGCGATCCAGCGGATACGCGAGGTCACGGGTACGTTTCGCGAGGGGCATCCGCTCCAAAACGCCCCGTACACCTGGGAGCGCGGCCGAGAAGCTCGGCCCGCGAGGCCGCGGATACTGTCATGCGTCTGCCCACGAATCTACACAACCAACAACAACACATGTAGAATATAGAACCACCGAACGTAAGCCTTCCGTTGGAATGCGCGCGAGCAGGGTGAAACCTGATCTTGCTGGAAATCCGCACTATTTACACCGGGCTCCACTTCGTCACCTCTGGCCCCCACGTTATATCGAGTGGGACATCAAACATCTACCCACACACACACACACACAAAATGCCACCGCCGCGAGAATACAAAAAACAGCCAGAGCGCTCGACCCCACTCTTCTCCGGAATCCGCCGATGGGACGCACGATGAAATACTAGTACGATGCGTCCTCCTCGGAGGCGTATGTCCAACCCGAACAAGTAGCACAACTATCTTGTAGGATATCGTTTTCCGAGCGGTGTGGTCGGAAAGCGCCCGCCACGGAGCCTGTACTGCAAGATGTCTCGGCGCGCGCGTCGCCCCTGGGGGGGGGGGGCGACGAACACATAGTATCAGTATTAGGTCGGGCATGTCCCCCTACGGGCGGATTTGGGGGCGAAGCAGTCTTCAATACCCCCAACAAAAATACCCGACACGATCAAATCATGCTCAAACAGTTCCCCGGGCCGTGCTTTAAGCCACCTTTGGACGACTCCCCCTGCAGAGGGACACGCCCGACCCGGTGTTGGTAATTATGCCGGGGGGGACGCCGAGCCGACCCCGCGTGGGCCACCAAGCGTGAGAGAGCACTCCTCCTCCTCCTCCTCCTCCTCCTCCTCCTCCTCCTCCTCCTCCTCCTCCTCCTCCTCCTCCTCCTCCTCCAGTCGCCCCCCCCCGCTCTCCACGCCCGCATCCGACGACGGGCACCCCCCGCGGCCCAACATTTCAGGGACCCTGGGGCACACAAAGATGGATACACACAACTCCCAGGAGTCCCCCTGTTTGTCCATCTGTTCTGGACTTTCGTCTTCCCCCCCCCCGCTTCCCATCTTCTCCCGTGTGTTCCTGGGAGCGGCCGATGAGTAGTCTCTGTGTGTATGTGTGATTTCCCCTCCTGGAGCATGCGCGGCCGCACGCTGCTGGGGTGTCGGTCTCTCGCCCCGTGCGGCCAGCGTGCGGCGCAGCCGAGATCCCCCACGCTGGGGGCACGCTTCCCTCTGGCCATTGGAGCGGACATTCAAACCTGCACGTTGGAGAGGAGGACGAGGAGGAGGAGGAGGAGGAGGAGGAGGAGGAGGGAAAGGAAAAAGAGGAGGAGGAGGAGGAGGAGGAGGAGGAGGAGGACGAGGAGGAGGAGGAGGAGGAGGAGGAGGAGGAGGAGGGAAAGGAAAAAGAGGAGGAGGAGGAGGAGGAGGAGGAGGAGGAGCAGGAGCGCCCAGGTTCCGGCACGCTGGTGGGCCCAGGATGGCGGGCTCCACGCTGGCAGCATGCCGAAGCCCTGGGCTCCCGCATGCCAGGCGAGCGGCTCCCCCAGCAGAGAGCCCAAGAGGCCTCCTTCTGATCCACGACCCGGGCACGATGGCAGGACAGGCACAAAGCCACTAGCAGAATCATCAGTATCTTGGTGCTCGTGGTGATCTGCATGGTCCTGGCAATACTGTCGTGAACTGCCGGGCTGATGAATGAAAGCATCGTGGTGGCGTCACCAGTGCTACTAAGAATCGCTGTCTAAAGGGCTTTTCTGCAAGGGTCCTGTATCTATATCTTTAAAAAATGCATGCGTAAATATAGATATACATAGAGTCGAACCATCGCGCGTGCTTCGCGCGCGCTCAGGTTCTAGCGCAGGCCGAGGGGTCGCTGAAAGAGCTTGGACAGCGCAATCGGGCACAAGCGTGTGCCATAGTCGTTTCAACCCTGACCATCATCCTGATTCACATCCTCAACAACTTCGTACTGCTCCTCCTCCTCCTCCTCCTCTTCCTCGTCCTCCTCCTTATCCCACTCGTCGTCATCATCATAAGAATCATTACTATCCTACTCAGCATACTCATGGGGAGCATCCTTAGCCCAGTGCTGCCAGCCATGCCGCCACGTCAAACTCGCGTGTCACCACCATCACCACAACCAACATCATCATCACCCTCATCATCCGCATCATCACCATCATCATCATCAGCCTCATCACCGCCATCACCATCACCACCATCGTCATCACCACTACCACCATCACCATCATCATCACCGCCACCTCCACCACCACCATCGTCACCATCATCAGCATCATCGTCATAATCATCAACATTATTATGCGAATCATCCGATTCATAATCATTATAATGGTCATCATCCTCGGCCTCATCATCACCGTATTCATCATTATCAGCAGCAGCAGCAGCAACACCATCATCATCAGCATCATCATCCTCATCACAGGTATCATCATCTGCATCATCATCATCATCATCAGCCACATCCTCTTCCGAATCATCAGCTTCATTATCACTCCCATCACTATCCTCGTCAGCACCGCTATGCTAATCGTGCACATCGTCACTGTCGTCGTCTTGCCCGTCATCCTCATCATCACCATAATGAGCATCAGCATCGCCATCGTAGTCGCCGACACAATGTTCCCAAAGACACCTCCCGGCAGAACATCTGGCCGACTGTGCGCCTCGGGGAGTCTCTTGGAGGCGTCTGAAGCGTTTGGGGGGGCGGGCTCCTGGAATGTGTTTGAAAGTTCTCTCGGGGCCCTCTTCTGTCGGTTCGTAAGTCCCGTGGGCAGTCTGGAGGGCATCTGGAGGCCTGAGAGGCCAGCCCATCAGGAACAGAGAAAGCGAGCTCTTCAGAACCTGTCGTTCCTAAGTGATGATTGAACGATGTGGACGTCCTGTCGGTCGCTTGGAAGCCTCTTGGGGGCATCTTGGAGGCTTCCTTGGGGGCCTCTTGGTGCTGCCTTGGGGCCTCGAGGGGGCCTCGCAGGCTGCCATGGGGTGCTCTTGGCCCGTCCGACGCCTTCGAAAGCCGTCGGGCCAGGTTCTTGTGAACGGTTTTTTGGTTTTTTATTCGGCGTTTCGACATTGGGCGGAGGGGGGGGGGGAGGGGGGGGGTCTGGCTCCGGACCTCTTCTTAGTGCGACTATTTGGGACGGTGCGTCCTAATGGTGGAAGGACTCCACCTGCTCGAAACAGGCGCCAAAAAAGCCAAGATCTACTCCATGGGGGGGGAGGGGGGGGTGCGAGGGCCCGCGCCGATCGGCAAAAGAATGAATAAGAAACGCTCACCTTCGAGAGCGCTTCGGTCGTCTGGGAGGCTCTTGGCGGCTCTTGGAACCGTCTTGGTGACCTCTGGGGCTCCTCTCTGGACACCCCTTCTGGACAAGCGTGGCGCCCTCCAGCAGCTTCAGAGGCGGCCGCCAGATTGAGGAGAAGAAGTCAGAAACATCATCAGTATTACGATGATCACCGTCGCAATCATCGTCATCGTCACCATTATCATCAGCATCCGCATCCTCAACATCGCTTCAGTCTTCAACCATGAGCATCAATATCGTCGTCATGAATATCTTGGAAACATGTTTGTCCGTCCTGGAGGCTTCCGGGAAACCTCCTCGGAGCCTCTTGGGAGTTTTTAGGCCTAATGGGGGCAATATCGAGTTGTTTAGGGCGGGGGCATCATCATCATCATCATCATCATCATCATCATCATCATCATCATCATCATCATCATCATCATCATCATCATCATCATCATCATGGTCACCATCATCATCATCATCATCATCATCATCATCATCACCATCAGCATCATCATCACCATCAGCATCATCATCAATCATAACCGTCATCGTCATCATAATCATCATCATCAGCATCATCATCTTCATCATCATCATCATCATCATCATCGTAAACATCATCATCATCATCATCATCATCATCATCATCATCATCATCATCATCATCATCATCCTAATCATCATCACCACCACAACCAACACCATCATCAGCACTACCATCATCGTCATGATCGCCACCATCATTATCACCATTATCATCACCATCAGCATCAGCATCGGCACCATCAGCATCAAAATCAACCATAACCATCATCACACTCATCATCATCATCATCATCATCATCATCACCATCACCATAACCATCACCATGATCATCATCATCATCATCATCAACAGCATCCTCGTCCCCATCCTCACCCTCATCATCGTCAATACCATCATCATCACCAGCATCACCATCGCACTCTTTCTTATCATCGCATCCGTGAGAATGACTGTTAGCATCGTCGCCGTGCCTTCATCAAGGTGTTCCCAGAGAAATCTCCGGAACATCTGGCCTGCTGCGTGTGAGGGGCTCGGACTGGCCGAAGGGAGTAAAGGAGTCCAGCATCAGGTCGGCTGCGCGCATCGGGAAGCATTGTCGAGGTGAAGGGGGGCTCGGAAAGGGCATTCAGGAAGCTTGTTAAAGCCCCTCGTGTGTCTGTGAGAGTCTCTTGGGGCTCCTTGCAATGATCAGCATCATCATCATCATCATCATCATCATCATCATCATCATCATCATCATCATCAGCATCATCATCATCATCATCATCATCATCGTCATCATCATCATCATCATCATCATCAGCATCAGCATCGCAATCATCAGCAGCAGCATCAGCATCAGCATCAACATCGTGGTCATCATCATCGTTATCGTCATCAACATCGTCATCAACTTCATCATCCGCATCATCATCATCATCATCATCATCATCATCATCATCATCATCATCAGCAGCAGCATCACCAGCATCATCAGCATCACCACCATCATCGCCACCATCCTCAACCTCATCCTCGTCCTCCTCCTCAGGATCATCATCATCATCATAATCAGCATCATCATCAATATCATCATAATCAGCATCAACAGCATCATCATCGTCAGCATCATCATCGTCTTCATCGTCGTCATCGTCCTTGACAACATCGTCTTTAAAAATTCATGATGACATCGTCACCGTCAGCATGTATCATGGTCATGCTCATCACCGTAATCCGAATCCCCATCCTGACCATGATGGACATCGTCATCACCGACACCAGCACAACCATCGTCATAACCACGATGACATCATCATTACCAGCATCGTTATCATCATCATCATCATCAGCAGCAGCAGCAGCAGAAGCATCATAATCAGTAGTTTCATCAGCAGCATCATCATCATGATCATCAGCATCATAATGATCACCGTCAGTTTCACCAGCACTAGCATCAGCATCATCATCATCAGCATCATCAGCGTTATCATCATCATCAGATTCATCATCATCATCATCATCATCATCATCATCATCACCATCAGTATCATAAATATGACCATCAACATCACCACCACAATCGCCATCACGAACATCGTCATCACCATCATCAACAACATCATCATCATCATCATCATCAACCGCATCATCACCACCACCACCAGCATCGTCAACACCATCTGCATCCTCAAAACAATTGGCCAGAAAATCGTCATGATGACCAGCATCATTGTCGTGGTCGCCATGCCGTCGCCTGATTTTCCCGGAGAGGCCTCCAGGAACATCAGGTCAGCTGCGTGTGGGGGGCTTGGACGG
>CAUYUJ010000813.1:89875-104875 GCA_963575745.1 Prorocentrum cordatum
TGTGTGTGTGTGTGTGTGTGTGTGTGTGTGTGTGTGTGTGTGTGTGTGTGTGTGTGTGTGTGTGTGTGTGTGTGTGTGTGTGTGTGTGTGTGTGTGTGTGTGTTTGAGCGTGCGCCTGTAATGTCTGCGTCTGCTGGGGGGCAACCCCGAGCGACCCGGATCGGCGGCACTGGCTGAAGGCCACTTGAATATCCGCAGCTTTGGACACAATTGAGCCTCGGGGGCCTCCAGGGCCCGTCTTGGGGCAGTCTTGAGCTGTGTGGAGCCGAGAAGAGGCTGCCTGTGACCGTCTTGGCGGGCTCGAGGACCGTCTCGGAGCCATCATCGGCCGCCTCGAAGCCATCTTGAAAAGTCTTGGCGGCCGCAGCCGACCGTATTGGGCCATTATGGGGCCATCTTGGGGGATCCCTGGGGCTCCAGTCCCCCCATGGGCCCATGGGGATTCGAGGCACTTGGTTTTGGCCCCCGGGAGGCCTACACCGTTAATATACATACACACACATATCTCTATGCATGTATATACAGATATATATATATATACATGTATATATTATATACACATATGATACCAGAGAAAAACCAATCAAACTATTTTTAATATAGGGCTATGGGGCTAAAGGGCTATAGGGCTATAGGGCTATAAGGCTATAGGCCTATAGGGCTATAGGGCTAGAGGGCTAGAGAGCTATAGGGCTATAGGGCTATAGGGTTATAAGGGTATAAAGCTATGGAGCTATTAGGGCTATAGGATTATAAAGCTATTGGGGCTATAGGGCTATAGTGCTAGAGGGCTAGAGGGCTATAGGGCTGGAAGGCAATAAGGCTCTAGGGTTACAAGGCTATAGGGCTACCGGGCGGGCACCCGGGCACCCCCGGGCACGCCCGGGCACCCTGGCACCCGGGCACCCGGGCACCCCCGGGCACCCGGGCACCCGGGCGTGCCGCGAAAATCGGCGGCAAACCTAACATAACCATATGAATCCGCTAGGACCCCTACAGAGGCAAGCTCTGATTGGGGAATATATATATATATAGAGAGAGATACAAGACTACATCGGCGCTTCGCGCCATGCACCTTGGTCCTTCAAGTTTGACATACATGCCTGGTCAACGCCATATCGGCGCAACCCTCACACGCTGCGTGGCCCATAAAAAGCTCCATCTAAGGCCCCAATGCCAGGGCCCGCATGCCTGGTCCACACCATTCCGGCGTAATTACCCTTCACACGCTTCGTGCTCCCACAAGGAGCTCCACCTGAGGCCCCAGTGGCTGGGCCCGGGTGCCAGGTTTTCACCATTCCCGACCCCAAAGCGGGGGCGTCACCGACACAACTACGGTACTCACACTGCATATAGTTGGGTCCTTCGCCAGGCTAAGTGTCGTTTTGACTGTGGGAATGGTTGTACTGGAATTGGTACCGATACGTGAACTTACAATGGTAGTGGCCATGCATGTGGCGAGGCCAACGAGAATGGCCATGGTAGCGGTGGTGGCTGCAGGTCGCCATCATAAGCGCAATGGTAGTAGTACTACTCGGATACTCCGATGGTGGGACAAGCGAAACAATAAACACAACACACATAACAAAGGCACTTCAAATCAAGATACACCATGGCACATACATCATGACACATGAACTACACCGCATCACCACGAGAAGTGCCAAGGTAGTGACGGACCAGGAGAAACTGCCCCGCTCCACCTCGAAGCCACTCAAACGCCAGCAACTGCAGTCGGGGCGCTGAAGAAGGAACCCTTCTCGTTGATGGCGGGGCTCGGTGTTCCTTGATTGATTTACAGTTTGCCTCATGTGTTCCTGAGGTTTTCCATGCCAAGTTGAGGTTTAACTTATTTAGGGTTCCTTATTTAGGGCTCGTTCCTTATTTCCCTTGGGAGAATTCCCTATCTAGGCCTCGTTCCTTATTTAGGGTTTCTTATTTAGGGCTCCTTATTTAGATTCCTTATTTAGGGCTCCTTATTTAGGTTTAAGTTGGGAAAAATGGGCCTCGTTCCTTATTTAGGGTTCCTTAGGTCCACGCCCCGACTGTAGCACGACGCCAGGATGTCAGGAGCGCAGAGGAGCCGGGGGCGTCCAAGAGGGGGGGCGCTCCGCGGGGGCTCGCAGCGCATGGCCCGAGGCATCTGCGCGGACGCCGGGAGGAACAAACGACGCAGGTCGACGAGGAACAGGGGGCCAAGGTATAGGGAGAGAGTGAGGAATAGTAAGAATCCAGAGGAAGAGCAGCAATAATCAAGAAGAAGAACAGGGAGGAACAAAGGACGCAGGTCGAAGAAGAGCAGGGGACCAAGGTAAAGGGAGAAAGTGAGGAACAGTGAGAGTCGAGAAGAAGAGCAGTGAGGATCAAGAAGAAGAGCAGGGAGGAACAAAGGGCGCGAGCAGAGACGAAGAGGGAGGCATCATGGCGCTGGCCACGACACCCGCCCCTCATGGGTCATCACCCCCCGCTCGGTCGCCCCCGCTGTCGGGGACGCGAGGGAAGAGGCCGCCGTGATTCGCCCCGCGTGCCGGGGCATCTGGGCACCCGCAGGCCGGCAGGGAGAGCTCGAAGAGGAGGGTCGCGACGCCCTTCCAGACCGCCATCTGCTCGGACCCCGGGGCCCTGGCTGGCGCCGCCGGCGCCCGTCGCGGCGGGGGCTTCGCAGGTCGACCCGGGGAGGGGGAGAGAGGAGGGGAAGGAGGAGGAGGAGGAGGACGAGCGAGCAGAAGGAGGAACCGGAGGAGGAACCGAAGGGATGGAAGGAGGGAGAGGAGGACAATGAGAAAGAGGAGGAAGAGAAAGAGTAATAGGAATGGAGATAGAGAGAGAGAGAGAAAACCCAAAAGCTATATCTACATGTGTAAATGTATGCATGGATGTATGTATGTATGTATGTATGTATGTATGTATGTATGTACACATCTATATGGTTATGTATATGCATATGTGTATATGCAGATCGATGCACAGCTATATATATAGAGAGAGAGGGAGAGAGAGAGAGAGAGAGAACAAACAAATGGAGGGGGAGAAAGATGGAGGGAGGAAGGAGAGTAAGAGAGAGGCAATGAACAACAACAACAACAACAACAACAACAACAACAACAACAACAACAACAACAGCAACAACAACAACAACCATTCTAAGGCTGTACGCTCTTACTTGCCCGCGAATCATTCAACACGTATACCCTACACCCTCGATGCCCGCCCTCTTCGTCTTCGATCACACCCCTTTCGGGGGGATTAGTTCTCTTTGCTGGGGCCGGCGGGCTTAGACGTACGGGCAAACCGGAACGGGCGGACAATCCTTCGGGGGCGTACATCTCTCTGCCCGCCATTGGAATTGGCGCGGGCCCTGCAAGAGGAGGAGGGGAAGAACGAGGGAGAGTGGGAGGAAGGGGAGGGGGAAGGACGAAGGAAGAGGGAAAATACCACGTTGTGAAGGCGTCCTTGGCGCGTGCGTGGTTCCTGAGCGCCGAAACGCAATTCCAGAATAATTTGTGAGGACGTCGCACGCGAGAGCGCAGTCCTGAGCACATTGTGAGGAAATCTCGGGCGGGAGCGGGGGCCCTGACTAAGTTGCAAGGAAGTCTCAAGCGGGAGCGCCGTTCCTGAGCAAATTGCACGGAAGTCTCAGGCGGGAGCGGGGGTCCTCACTAAATTGCGAGGAAGTCTCAGGCGGGAGCGCCGTTCCTGAGTCAATTGCGCGGAAATGTCAGGCAGGAGCGGGGGTCCTGAGTAAAATTCGAAGAAGTCTCAGGCGGGAGCGCCGTTCCCACGTAAATTGCACGGAAGTCTCAGGCGGGAGCGGGGGTCTTGATTACATTGCGAGGAAGTCTCAGACGGGAGCGCCTTTCCTGAGTAAATTGCGCGGAAGTCTCAGGCGGGAGCGGGGGTCCTGAGTAAAAATCGAAGAAGTCTCAGGCGGGAGCCGTTGTTGTTGTAGCCCGGGGGGCAGGGGCACAGTTTGAGCAGGAAGACTTTCCTTGAGAAAAAACAAGGTGCGAGCCCCGGGGGTGGCACTTCAATCGAAAAAAAACAATGTGCACCGGTGGGGGGGATCAACAATAGTTATTCTTCAAGAATGAGAGTTCAACAACAACAACAACAACAACACCACCACCACCAACAACAACAACAACAACCACCACAACCACAACCACAACCACAACCACAACAACAACAACAACGACGACGACGACGACGACGACAACAACAACAATCATGTTGCCCTCATGTGCGATGTTTCCACACGAAACATGCGACCATCATGGTAATCATCCACATCATGGGGGACTCTTGTTCTATAGCGGGGTCCGTTATTCCCATTCCCAGATCTCCCGCCCAATGAGGTCTTGCAAACACCTCCTCCGAGGAATTTCAACATATCCCGCCTCGAAAACACATGCCCGCGCCTTGCTGCGCCGATGCGAGACCGCCAGTGGAACCCCAGCGAAGGGTAAAGCACAAGAAAGTATCGAACGACAGGATTGCCTTGGTGGGGATGGGGGCTGTCGGCGGTGAGGTAAGGACCTGGCCCTGAATAGAAAGGGAGGAAGTCTCGAGCAGGGCTGTTGTTGCTGGGAGCGGCGCCAATGCTGCAGAGAGTAGGGCGCTAGTCCAGCGTAAAACAAAACGAAGTCTCGAGCGGGAACGCTGGTTTTGTTGGGACGGCGACTTTCGGCGGCGAGGAGGAACACCGCCTTGAGTAAGAAAGGAGGAAGCATCGAGCGGGAGCCGTGGTTTTGTCGGGACGGGGGCTGTCGGCGGCGAGGAACAGCACCGTCTTCAGGAAAAAGGGAAATCTCGAGCGGGAGCGTTGTTCTTGCTGGGAGCGGCGCCAATTCAAAACAGAGTAAGGTGCCAGTCCAGCGTAAAACGGAAGTCTCGGGCGGGAGCGCTGGTTTTGTCGGGGCGGCGATTTTCGGCGGCGAGGAGGAGCACCGCCTTGAGTAAAAAAGGGAGGAAGCCTCGAACGGGAGCGTTGTGTTTGCTGGGGGCGGCGCCGATGAGAGAAAGACTAGCGCGCCAGTCCAAGGTAAAACGGGAGGAATTCTCAAGCGGGAGCGCTGGTTTTGTTAGGACGGCGGCTTTCGGCGGCAAGCAAGAACACCAGCCCTGAATAAAAAAGAAAGAAGTCTCGAGCGGGAGCGTTGTTGTTGTTGTTGGGGGGCCAGTTTTGGCGGTCCCCCAAACCGCTCGAGCGTGAGCCTCATTCTCAATGAAAATGTAGCCGGCGCCTCGGCGAGAGCGCCAGGGCGCCTGTAAGGGGCCCAACAATAATAATTGTTTAGTCATGAACTTTCAACAACAAAAAGCGGAAGAGGAGGAGGAGGAGGAAGGGGAGGAGGAGGAAAGAGGGAGGAGGAAGGAGGAGGAGGAAGGAGGAGGAAGGAGGAGGAAGAGGAGGAAGAGGAGGAAGAGGAGGACCGAAGAGGAGGAGGAAGAGGAGGAAGAGGAGGAAGAGGAGGAAGAGGAGGAAGAGGAGGAAGAGGAGGAAGAGGAGGAGGAAGGAGGAGGAGGAGGAAGGAGGAGGAGCTTCGGCGCGGCGGAGACCACCCCGCCCCGCCCGCCGACCCGCGGCAGACGGAGGGGCGCGGCGCCAGCTGCTCGGCCGAGCCGCCCCTCCCGCCCGGGATCCCCGAGCGCCGACCGAAACTGTGCACGGGCTTCACGGATTGAGGGCGGGCCGTCTTCAAAATGCGGCGCTCGCCTCAGCGCCGCGCACATTCGTTCAACAAAACTTGCAGGAGCTTCAAGGGTTGAGGGCGAGTGGTTTTCAAAATGCGGCTCTCGCCCTAGCGCCGCGCACACTCGTCTTAAACATGTGCAAGAGTTTCACAGATTGAGGGCGAGTCGTTTTCAAAATGTGGCTCTCGCCTCAGCGCCACGTACCTTCCTTTTCTTAAATTGCAAGAGCTTCACGGATTGAGGACGAGTGGTCTTCAAAATGTGGCTCTCGCCTTAGCGCCGCGCGCATTCGCTTCAAACACTTGCAAGAGTTCCACGGATTCCCATAATCAACGTACCAGAAATGGTGTCTTGAAAGGATTCCGGATTATGCGGGTGCAACAGTTACGTTGGTTCGCTGTGCTGAAGTCCTATGAATGGCGTTCTGGCACGATTCAGGATCGCCAAGACGCAACAGTCAGATTGATCCTTGGTGCTGGAAGCCCGAGAGCAATGTTTTAGCATGCTTCAGGGTCTTCAAACGGGTGTCTTCCAACGAGGCAGGTCCATCAATGGAAATGAACCGTCGTACGGGGCCTATGCAGAGGGAGCTTGGTGGGAGGGCGTACTCCAACATCGTTGGTGACTCTTGGGTTTACACTGCTCCTCCTCCTCCTCCCCGTCCTCCTCCTCCGATTCGCATCACGTGACGGACTCAAGTCGCCTATTCTTTTGCTGCGGCTTGGCTGGACGCCCTCCTGGCCTGGCCAGGTCAGAAAGAAGAGAATCGGTCTGGGATGAAGATGATGGCAGAGAAAAGTCGCAGGCCTAGAGGGAGACATCAACACCAATATCGGTGGTGTGCCTCCACCGAGGGAAGAACGTCCCGACCTCGGTGATGGTGGTAATATTCGGGCTTCCAAAGTGACCGAAACATTACCACCAACTCCGAAATCTAGGATCATCTCCCCCCTGTGGAAGCAACCCCTGGTGTCGGTGTTGGTGCCCATTTCCAGGCCTCCAGTAAAGGGTATGAGCAGCAGCATTTGGATTCAGTGAACAAGAAGTACCTTCGGCCGCCTGCGTCTAGCGAAGTGGGAACGTGTTGTCGCCGCAGCGCCTGGGCTACCAAGCCAACACGCCGCAAGCGTCCTACGAAGCAGATTGCACCCTGCAGCCTACTTTGTGGCCCTTGTGAGGCCATCTTGCGCCCCTGAAAACTTCTCACACCCTGAAGCCTGCTTCGTGGACCTCTTGGGGGACCTCTTGGAGCCCTGTCGGGGGGGCTTTCGGGGGGTCGTCCAAGAGCCCTCTTGTAGATGTTCTGGGCCCTCTCAGAACCATCTTGGATCATCTCAGGTGTTTAGGCGCCGCGACGAGCTCTGGGGAGGGATCGAAAGCATGAACAATACTGGAGGTTTCCAACAATTGCCCAGTGAATGAGCAATTTCCGCATCGGGCTCCCTATTGCGATCGGTTACTGGTACGGAATTGGTCAAGTGATGAGTTTGCCCTGTGCTCACAGAAATGTTGGGCGGCTGCAGGACCACACGGCAGGTTCCGGATTGCGTGCCGCTGCTGATACGGAAACGAAGAAGAATTCAGGATTACGTCCCGATCGTGATGCGGAATCGCTACTGCACGGCTGCGCTTCCGTGTTTCGTGGGTTTAGGGGCGCCTAACCTCGCGCTCGCGCGCTCTCGCGAAGCTCGAGAGCGCGAGTGACTTCGCGCACTCGCGCCGCCCCCCAGGGGGAGAGGAGGAGGATGGGGAGGAATCGGAGCCGAACCGCGAAGCGCGAGGGCGCGAAACAGCTTCGCGCCCTCGGAGGGCGCCGTTCATGAGTGGTTCGTGGCATGGGCCCCCATCCTGGATGAACCAATTGCTGCAGCCTGGGGCTCGTGGTTTGGCGGCCCCAGGGGCCCGGGCCCAGGGACACTCCCAGAAGTATACACAAATCCCAGGATCCCCCTATATGTTTCCGTGTCTTCTTGATGCTACATCTCAGGATCCCCCTAGATTTTTCTATAGCATCCCCCCCACTTCCCACATGTTCCCACCTCTTCCTGTGGATCGACGGTTCTTTGCGTCTACCCCAGGATCCTCCTCTACTTATATGTCTCCACATGTTCTGGATGGTCGTCTTCCCCCCCACTTCCCATATGTTCCCACCTTCTCCTGGGGGCCGAAGACTCGTTGTGCCTGTGTGCTCCTCTTCCTCCCGAAAACAGTCAAGAGACACATGCAATCCAAATTGCTGCTCGACCCAGGAGATCCGCCCAGGCAGGCAGCAGAAACGGCACCGATCCTGAGCTCTTCGGCTCTACCGCGGGGCGGGATAGACAGCAGCCTCGGATCGGGACACCTGACTACCTACCAAACCACCCACCCAACCCAACCCGAAGACCCGAATTCGACCGCAATTTCGGGTTGGGGGGGTACCGGGTCCATGTGGTTTTTCAATGTTCCCCAACCCCCCACACACTGGAAGTGGAGGGCAAATTGAGGCCTTCGGGTTAGGTTGGGGTGGTTTGGTGGGTGGTGAACATCGGATCGGATCGAAACGTGCGTCGGATCAGGCCGCATCGGCACGGAGTCGGGGTCGAATCGGACCGGCGCCGCGCCAGCACGCACAACAGCGCCATGCAATCACCGGGCCGCATCGGATCTTCGGACTACCGGCATCGGATCGGCTCGAAACGGCTGGCATCGATATCGGACCGGACCAGTCGGATGGAAATGTCGGGCTCCTGAGCCATCACTCGGGTCTCCGGCGGACGATCGGGACAATCCGGATTACTCCAGAGAGCTCGCGACGAGGCGCAGCTCTCGGAAAGCATCCCGAGGCGAGAAGACCGCCGAGACCCAGCGAAAACGTCTTCCTCGAGTTTGATGTCGAATCGGATCGATCGGATCGAGGTTGGACCCTCCAGGCGTCCTCCACCTCACGGTCAGAAGCAGCTCGCCCACGAACCACAGCGTGTGGAAGAGCACCAGCGCCGTGGCCGCCACCAGAACCCAGACCGCAGCCTCCCTCCCACTGCCCCTCTACCCCCCCATCTGCTCTCCCCACTCCCCTCCCTCCCTCTCCCCCCCCCCTCTCCATCCTGCCACGATCTCCCTCCGACTCCCTCGCCCCCTCGCCTTCCCTTCTCCCCCTTCCCCCCCAGGAGGAGAAGGAGGAGGAGGAGGAGGAGTTGGAGGAGTTGGAGGAGGAGGAGGCCCCCTCCCCGCGGCCGAGCCGCCTGGTAGATGGGACTGGACTTCGGCGGAAGCGCCCGCGAGATCCCCTCGTTCGCCTCGCCCCTCCTCGCGGCTGCGCGCAAGGGGGTGGCCCCGGGCACGGGCGGCCTTTGGTGCGCGGCCTCTCTTGGGCCGCGGGCGGCGGGCCACACTCCGAGCGCGCCGGCCAGTGCTGGGGTTACAGTCAACCAGTGTAGTTAAGGACTATTTTTGAATACAGTCATCGGCCTGACCTAAGGAACAATAAATAAGGAACGAAGCCCCTTTTTTATACCAAGGAATAACGCATAAGGAACGATAAATAACAAATAACGCAAAAGGAACTGTACATAACGCATGCAAATCTAAGGAACGACCGAGCCCCTTTTGAAAAGCAAGTGTTCCTTATTCAAGCCGCTCGCTGTATTCCTCCTGCAAAGGGACACGCCTGAAAACAGCAAGTGTTGTTCAAAACCGACAGCGGCCGCCGTTGGGCATGCGGCCTTCTGCCTCACATGGACAATGCCCGCGCCAGCACCCACAACGAATCCTCTTCAAAATGAGAAAAGATCGCTGCTGGTCATCGTAAAGTCAACCAGTATAGTAAGGATGCGCGATAAGGATGCAAGGGCCCTGGACGCCCATTTCGAAGCTTCTCGAGCGGGGCGCGGCCAGCGAGAGCGGCGAAGGATAGACCGAGGAGGCAAGGATGCAAGGATACCCTTGGGAAGGTTGCCCATCCTTACTATGCGGGTTGACTGTAAGTCGGGCGTGTCCCTCTACAGAAGGAATATACAAAAAAATCATTTAGAAAATAATATGGGGGCGATTTGTTGACTATTTATGGCCATTTGGGTGCATTCTTTGCCTTTTTTCATTTTTTCTTCCAATATCCGCCTGTAGGGGAACAGGCCCGACCTAATGCTGGGGAGCCCCCACATGGCCCCACACCAAAGGCCACGATGGCGAAAGTCAACCTTACGCAGATCCCCTCCTCGAGGCCGTGAGGAAGCCGACCGTGTCTCGCCGGGCGGGCGCCTGGGGGAGCGCACCCCACGGAGGCGGACGTCATGGCTGAGGCACGAGCATTCGCTTCGACTGCACTTGCCTCCGAGGCGGACGTCGAACCGTATGTTCCTCCTCCATCTCATCCTGGTCCCCATCCTCATCTCCCACGCTCCTCGTCCTCGTATTCCTCCTCCCCTTCCACCACCTCCTCCTCCTCCTCCTCCTCCTCCTCCTCCTCCTCCTCCCCCCTCCTCCTCCCCTCCTCCTCCCCCTCCTCCTCCTCCTCCTCCTCCTCCTCCTCCTCCTCCTCCTCCTTCTCATCTTCATCCTCATCCTCCTCCTACTCGTCGTCGTCGTTGTCATCATCAACAACAACAACAACATCATCATCATCATCATCATCATCATCAGCATCATCATCATCATCATCATCAGCCGCAGCAGCAGCAGCAGCATCATCATCATCAGCAGCATCATCATCAGCAGCATCAGCAGCATCATCATCATCCTCATCAGCATGATCATCATCAGCATCATCATCGTCATCATCAACACTACCACCATCATCATCAGCATCATCATCGTCATCATCAGCATCATCATGGTCATAATCATCAGCATCATTATCATCATCATCATCATCATCATCATCATCATCACCATCATCATCATCATCATTATCACCATCACCATCATCATCACCAGCAGCATGATCATCATCACCACCACCACCATCAGCATCATCATCAGCAGCAGCATTAGCAGCAGCATCAGCAGCATCATCCTTGTCATCATCAGCAGCATCAGCATCATCATCATCAGCCGCATCAGCAGCATCATCAGCCTCATCATCATCAGCAGTATCATCCATCACCATCATAAGCATCATCAGCATCATCACCAGCATCAGTATCATCATGATCGTCATCATCGTCATCATCAGTATCATCAACAACAGCAGCATCATTATCATCATCACCACCATCATCATCACCACCACCACCATCATCATCATCATCATCATCATCAGCAGCAGCAGCAGCAGCGGCAGCATCCTCATCATCATTATCATCATCATCACCATCATCATCATCATCCTCATCCTCATCCTCATCCGCATCACCATCATCATCACCACCACCATCATTACCATCATCCTCCTCCTTCTCCTCCTTCTCCTCCTCCTCAGCATCAGCAGCAGCAGCATCCGCATCCGCATCATCCGCACCCTCATCATCCGCATCTATCATCCTCCTCGGCCATCCTCCAATTATCCCTCCTTGTAGTCCCCCGTCGTCTCCTCCTCCTCCTCGTCCTCCTCCTCCTCCTCCTCCTCCATAAACACTCCTCCTCCCCCAAAGGATGTATACCCGTGCCGCAACCCCCTGCATCCTCTCGCACCAGTACGCTCCGACCACGATACCCCGAGGCGGGCCCCGCCCGTGGGAAGACAAGGGGCCCCCCTGGGAGGGGAAAAATGGTTCTGGCATCTGCCGGGCGGGGACGTACCAGCTCCCCTCGGGTCATCGAAAAGTCGTGACGGGAGATATATCGCTATACTCGGCCTCGGGTGGCCCTGACTGGGCCTCAGAACCGTCGAAGAATGACTCGGGATGAGAGTCCGGTCTCGGGGAATGAGTCGAGACCTCTGGGGGTCGACGCTCTGACAAACCAACAAAAAAAAAACACGACGTCGGGGGTCTGGGAATCCGGCTCAGCGCAGTCTCGGCTCAGTCAATCTCGGAGAAGCTGCGCTGCAATGCTTCCGGGGGCTCCCCAAATCTGGCGTCAGGTCGGGCATGTCCCCCTACAGGTGGATTTTGGACGAAAAATTAAAAATAGTCCCCCCCCCCACCCCAAAAAATACATTGGTTTTGACTATTTTTGAACTGTCCTCCTGTAGAGGGATACGCACGACTTAAATCTGGCGCAGCCAACATGCAGGGCCACCTCCAGGGCCGCGAGCGGCTCCTCGACCTGGCTCGGCGAAGATTCGGCCGCGCAGGACCCCTGCAGCAGCCGGCGCTCTGGCTGAGCCCCGCTGGCGGTGCTTGCCAGCGGAGCCAGCATGTTTTGCTGCACGGCCGTTAAAAAATGTCCGGAAAAGTGTCATTTTACCCACGCGGGCCAGCTTCCCAGAAGTGTCTTAAAACAAGCCTGGGCCAACTTCTGTTGCTGTTTTAACGCTAGAAGAACGAGCCTGCTCAAGAAACTGGGCCAATTTTCCGGCAAGCCGGTTAATTCGGAGAAGACGATGAGGGTGGATAACCAAGGGGCGGGCGTTACACGTTTCGGGGCCCGGCACTAGCAGCGTACTTTCGAACGCCAGAGTGGGGCAGCTGAGGACTTGAACAGGACCGCGGCGCAAGAAGAAATCTGGGCCAGCGCTTCTGAAGAAGAAACGCTGGCACAGATTTGGGAGAGGAGGCTTCTTCATCAGGTGCTCGACTCCACACCAGGAGCGCGCCGCACGAGGGCGGCGCCCCCGTCGGAGCCGCGGGAGAGCCCCGAAGGGTCCAGCCCATCAGCGCCGCTCCGCCCGAGAGGCTTCAGGCCCGCCCCGGCCTCGCGGAGGGCCGCCACCGCGACCTCGCGGAGGCTCGGGCTGCTGCGGAGCTGCTGGGCGATCCTCATCGCCGCCTGCTGGGGAGGGGGGGGCGCTGGCTACCCGCCTGCGCCCATCCCCTGGCCAGGCAAATCCTCGCAGCAGCGTGAAGGTGCAGCAGGCACCTGCGAGAAGAGATCGCGGTATGCGAAATCCTAGGGCACATGACTCGTCGACTTTCGGGGGGGCCCTGCAGTGCCCAGAGCTTCTGTGGGTGTCTTGGCCACTGAGAAATGAGAAAATTCCGTGGGCATCTGGGGGTAATTTTTGATGTGCAGTCAACCCGTATAATAAGGACAGACGATGGGGAGGCAAGGACCCTGGAAGGCCAAGGCGGCACGTTGCCAGCGGGGCGCGGCCAGCGAAAGCGGCCAAGGATGAGCAGAACGAGAAGGATGCAAGGGTGACCTTGGGAAGTCGATCATCCTTCCTGTGCGGGTTGACTGTACCTCCAGTACACGTCGGTCGTAAGAAAAAAACAAACATAAAGTAGGAGAGCAGATGCAGTAGATTGGGCTCAGACTGTCCCAGTTAATCACCAAGCACAACAAAAGCAAATCGATGATTGAAGTAGGAAGGCGCTTGAAGTAGAGTGAGATCTGGGAATCCCTAAATACCTACTTTCAACGACCGACGTGTCTGGGTGCGACTAGCCAAGGGAGAGGGCCCGATGCTCCGAGCATCGCCCACGCCGAAGCCACCGACACGACCTCAAGACCCACCGGCTCCCACAGCAAGACCCTCTCTTCGCGCAGTGGAGAAGTGGAGCTGAAGGCCCGAACGAGAAGCAATGGAGGGTGCAGCTGTCCTCTGAAGGGGCCCAGGGACACACAAATAAGTGGATCCCAGGATTCCCCACATTTTTTCCATATCTCCTGGAGCTTCATCTTCCCCCCCCACTTCCCTTATTTTCCCATATTCTCCGGAGAATTACCGATGAGCTTCGTCCTCCCTCCTGATCCTCGGCGGCCCTGCGGCAAAGGCTGGCTGCCCCAGGTCAGACTACGGCGTGCCGCAGCGGCAGCCCATGGCGACACGCTGCGTGTGCCCTACTTGCTCATGGCGTGTCGCTCCGCTGCGCGGGGCGGGAGGCCGGGGAAGGCTCGGGACGCTGACACCTGGGGATTGGGACGCGGTGAGCGTGTCGCGCCGAAGCGCGGTGGGCCAGACCCGGCGGCGCAGCACGCCACACCCGAGCTCCCGACCGCATAATTTCGGGTGCGCCGACGGCAGGGGCCAGGAAGAGAAAGGCTGGCGCACCATGGCCTGCGGCGCGTGCGCGGGCGAGGGTGGGTGGGCCGGGGGGCAGCCTGAAAGAAGAAGACACGGCCACGGCCATGATATCCGGAAACCTGGAAGATCACGTGGCCCCGGCCATGATATCCACGCACACACACACACACACGCACACACACACACACACACACACACACACACACACACACACACACACACGCGCACGCGCACGCGCACGCGCACGCGCACGCGCACGCGCACACACATACACACACACACACACGCACGCGCACGCGCACGCGCACGCGCACGCGCACACACACACACACACACACACACACACCTGGCCTCACCCCCCTCGTGGACGCCCCCGAGCAGTACGGCCAGGAACTCTCTGGCTCAGCGTGTCGCGGCGGCGGTCCCAGCGACGCACTGTGCCCTGCGAGCGGGCAGCGGGTCGCGCCGCTCCGCGGGTCGCAGGGGGCCTGGCACAGCTCGAGGCGCTGGCACCGGGAGCCTGGGGACGTGGATATCGTGTCGCGCCGGGGCGCGAAGAAGGGGAGGGGGAGGAGGGGGAGGAGGAGGAGGAGGAGGAGGAGGAGGAGGAGGAGGAGGAGGAGGAGGAGGAGGAGAAGGAGGGGGACGAGGAGGAGGAGGAGTAGGAGGAGGACGGGTCGCCTAAGCCCTTCGGAGAAACCCTCCAGCACCTGGAGCCTGAAGGCGTGGCTATCGTGTCGCGCCGGGGCGTGGTGGGCCAGAACCGGCCCCGCGCGACACGCGAAGCCAAAGTTTAGGTCGGGCATGTCCCCCTACAGGCGGGCTTTGGGCGAAAAAATCAAAAAATGATCTAACATATATATATATATACACACACACAAAAATAGCAAACACACACGCAAAACATCGTCCCCCGACAATTTTTTCATCTATTTCTGGATATCCCTCCTGTAGAAGGACACGCCCGACTGAGGCCAAAGTTCCTGACCGGAAGGTCCCCTACGGCAGGCCCGCGCCATGACGTCGGCGCTGGCATCCGGCACCGCGCGGATCGTCCAGCCTGGAGCGGTCGGCGCTTCCCGAGCGCGCCGATCGCTCAACACCGGCCGATCCGCGGCCACTGGCGGCACTCAACCTGGAACGCACGCGCTGGGGCAGCCGCCGCCGCGTCGGCACGACACAAACCTACCGTGATCAGCTTCATGCCTTCGGGCCCGACGAAGCACGCAGCGCTCTGCACCTTCGCGCTCCCAGGCCGT
>CAUYUJ010000814.1:0-20000 GCA_963575745.1 Prorocentrum cordatum
GTCATATCTGACATCGTACCCCTCCCTCCCATCCCTTACCATGGCGCAGATCCCCTCTCTACTCGCACAGTCGGATGTCGAGCAGGGCAATGATGCCGAAAGGGTACGCGATGCATTGTAGAGCACGGCATGGCATGGCGTAGGAAGGACAGGAGGCACGGAGAGCGGGATACAGTCGGACTTGAGTGGAGAGGACCCGCGAGGGGGCACAAGACCCTCACGAAGGTCACACCGCCACTGGGAGTGTAGGGAGGCACGTGTCGCGAGGCACAGGGCACGAGGGCCCACAAGGGTACCCGTGAGCTGGCAGGGCCGACCTACTAATCCGGGCCGACTGTAAGGGGGGCGAAGGGAGAGTCAAGGGGAGAGGGAAGAACCTCCTCGCTGGAGCGCAGCTGGCGCGAAGCATGCGGGATGAGGATCCGTGTTTTATGTCCGTGCGCGATGAGGCTGGGAGGCTCTTGTGCCTTCCAAGCGAGCGCTTGGGGGTTTGCTGAACTAGATGAAGCCCGAACCCACAACCATGCAGGCGGCGAAAAGGCTTGACCACAGTGGCCACACCGTTCAGGCACAATGGTGATGCCAGACGTGCGAGAATAGTGGGCCAGACGAGCGAGGGAGGAACTGCAGGATCCGCCTGTCCCCGCAGTGAGAGGAGGGTATGGGCGAACCCCGCGGCGATCGTCAATCGGCGGGCTCCGCCGCGCTCCGCTGCAGAGGAGGGCAAGCACGGCACGAGACTTCGCCTCGCAGCCTGCTCGCCCTCGGGGCCTGGCACGGAGGGAGGAGGCGGAGTAGGAACAGGAGGAAGAGGGGAGGATGAGGAGGAGGAGGAGGAGGAGGAGGAGGAGGAGGAGGAGGAGGAGGAGGAGGAGGAAGGAGGAGGAGGAGGAGGGGAGGAAAAGGAGGAGGATGAGGAGGCGGAGGGGGGGAAGGAGGAGTCGGAGGAGGGATGAGGAGAAAGGGGAGAGGAGGATGAGAGGGGGGAACGAGGAGAAATGGGGAGGAGGAGGAGGAGGAGGAAGAGGAGGAGGGGAAGGAGGAGTAGGAGGGGAATGATGAGAAAGGGGAGGAGGAGGAGGAGGAGGAGGAGGAGGAGGAGGAGGAGGAGGAGAAGAGGGGGGGAGGAGGAGAAAAGAGGAGGAGGAGAAGGAGGAGGAAGAGGAGGAGGAGCAGGAGGAGGAGGAGGAGGAGGAGCAAGATGATGAGGAGGAGGGAGGGAGGGCGCGGACAGGGATAGGTGGCAGGCTGGCGTGGACTGGAAGTGGAACGGCACGGAAAAAGAAGAGGGGGGGGAACCCCGAGAAAGAGCAATGGGGGAGCGGGCCAGAGTGGAGCTGATTGGAGGGTGCGGAGGGCGGCGGAGCAGTAAGGAGGAGTGGTGGGAGGCGCGGCGAGGGGAAACCGAGTCGAGTGGAACGGAGCGGCGCGTGAGAAGGAATTGGGTGGAGGGCGGATGAATAGGGAAGAATGGAGTGACTAATGGTGGGGAAGGGTGCTCAGGAGAGCGAAAGAGCGGGAAAGGGCAGAATGACGAGAAGAAGTGGAGGAGCGGCAGCAGTAGGAGAAGGAGCCAGCGTTTAACTGAAGGGGCGTGGAAAAAGGAGGGGCGTGATTAAGATGATGAGGAGGAGCAACGTGGAAGAACCATAAGGAGCTGCCTCTTGGCTTACCTCCTCCTTCTCCCCCTCCTCCTCCCCCTGCTCCGTCTCCTGTTCCTCCTGCTCCGACTCCAAGCCTACCTCTTGCCGCGTGGGTGGTGCGCCTGAGGTTTGTCAGCAGCACGACGCTAGCGCCGCGACCGGTGGTGGGCTGCGGGAACGACCGCCGTAACCTCGTTCATGTTGAGCGGGTGAGTGAGGCGCCGGGCGGGCCGGCGGCCAGACTTTCAAGCAAGCGCGCGAGCGGGTGGGCCGGGAGGGCGGACGCGCATGGGCGGGTCGGGCGGACGGGCCAGGCGGACCCTGACGGGCGGGACGGTTGGGCGGACCTTGTCGGTCGAATCGGGCGAGCGGGCTTGGAAAAAAACGAACGGGTGGAGCTTCACTGTCGGGTCAAGCGGGGCGGCCCCCAACGGGCGGGTCAGGCGGGAGGGACATGAAAGCTGGCAGCTTCGCTTTGCTGCGCCCGTCACCACCCGCCTCCTCCTTCTCCCGCCTCGCCCGCCACACACACAAGCACACGCACACACGCACACACGCACACACGCACACCCGCACACCCGCACACCCGCACACCCGCACACAGCCACCCACACACCCACACACGCATACACTCACACGCACAAACACACACACACACGCAACACACAAACACACACACACGCACACACACGCAACACACACACTCACGCAAACACACACATGCACACACACGAACACGCATACACACGCACACATACGCACACATACACATACACACATTCATACACATATACACACATATATACATATATACGCATGCATACACATACATACACACATACACACATACACACTCACATATGAACACATAAATACACATGCATACGCATACATACACAAACATACACATACACAAAGACCTACGCAAACACGCAAACATACACATTCACATTCATATTCGCACACACACACACACTGTTTGAACCTCCACTTTGGACGTCGATGGACCATCCGAGCACGCTGCAGGATCCGCGCCAGACTGGCTGCCCAGCGCTCGGTGAGGCGAACATCGCGAGGCGCGATAGATGGTAATGGACCTCTGATGCTCGCGCTCGCTTCTGTATTTGTTTCTTTCTCCACCACTCTACCCTCCCTCATCTTCTCCTCCTCATCCTACTTCTCCTCCTCCCCCTCTTCTTCCTCTGCCACATTATAACTGTGCCCTGCTCATCCACCTCTTCCTCATCCTCCTCCTCCCTTCCTTGGTTTCTTACTTCCTTCCTCCCTTATTGTCCTCTTCCTTGCTTCCTTTATCCTCTGCGTAATCCTCTTCCTCATGTTCATCCTTCTCCTCCTCCTCCTATTTCTCCTCGCCTTGGGATGAAGGGTTGCCGTCTTGGGCACTCCGCGATGACTGCACTCGCAACAACGGCTCACCAACCTCCAGCGCCTATGGCTAGGGGTTTGCACCGCGACCGCCGCGGGCGGATGAGTACTCGTGTTCCGATGCTGATATTCAATGCTGATAGGAGTGGTGATGATGATGGCGATGGCGATGGCGATGGTGATGCTGCTGTTGCTGATGATGATGATGCTGATGCTGATGCTGCTGATGCTGATGCTGATGCTGATGCTGCTGATGATGATGATGCTGCTGATGATGATGATGATGACGATGATGATGAGGATGACGAGGAGCAGCAACAACATGCGGAACATACATCAAGATGATGAGGATTTGAAATGAGGGAGGAATCTGATGATGAGAAGAAGGGGAATGAGCAGGGAGACGCGGACGGGGGAGGAGGATAAGTATTAACCCAGGATGCGATGCGTCCCTGGTCCACTCAGGCCAAACACCTGTCGCCTCCGATTTGGGTAGCTGGCTGGCTTCGCCAAAAGGCTCGCCGCCCTCATTCATCTGGGGCAGCTGGAACGGCATGGTGGACGTCGAAAAATTGCTGGAGGGGCGCCTCGATGGTAGAGGAGGACGTGCAAGGGAAGAGGGCGGAGGGCAGAGGAAGGAGGGGGGAGGGCGGAGAAAGAATGGCGGGGGAAGAGAAGAGCAGGGACGGAAAGGGGGAGGGGAGGGAAACGAGGCAGGGAAAGCGGGAGGGAGGAGGGGAGGGCAAGGAAGGGCGGGAGCAGCTGGAGGCGGAGAGGGTGGAGGAGAAGGACGATCGTCCCCGCCGCCCGAGCGATGTCGGGCGCCTTGTAGTCCGCGAAGAAGTCGTACTCGACTGGCAGGACGCAATGGCCGTCCTGTGGTTTGTCATGTATTTCCCCGCTGCCAGAGGCCGCCTAGGCGGCGGGCCTCCTCGCTGCTGCCGATTCTGCTCCTCCTCCTCCTCCTCCTCCTCCTCCTCCTCCTCGCCGGCCCGATGGGCCAGAGGCGCCGGCAGGTCCGATGCGGCCCGGGGGGCCCCAGAGCGCCCCAGGTTCGTCACCAGGAGGCGCCGAGCCTCAGGGCAAGAGCGTTCCGAGGTGGCCCGAGCGGGTCTCGAGACGGCCCAGGGAGCGCCCAAGACGCCCTAGGAGGAGGAGGAGGAGGAGGAGGAGGAGGAGGAGGAGGAGGAGGAGACGGAAGAGGAGCAGGGGAGGAGGAGGAGGAGGAGGGGAGGAGGAGGAGGAGGAGGAGGAGGAGGAGGAGGAGGAGGAGGAGGAGGAGGAGGAGGAGGATGAGGGCGACCCCGACGACGGCACTGTGGACCCCGAGAGGGCCCGAATGGGCACAAGTCATTGATTTTGCTTCGGATTTTGACGATGCCGCCTTTTCAAGCTTCCGAGCGCCCAGTACGGCCCAGGAGGCCTCCAAGATCGCCCCGCCTCGGCCCAAGAGGCCCCCAGGACGGCCCCGAGACGGCCAGGGGCCTCCCCAGAGGGCTCCAGAGGCTCCCATGAGGGCGGCCCCAAGAGAGATAATCCGAACATACATATCAGGCGCTTCGTGAAAGTTGGCCCCCCAGACCGCCAGCAGGCCCCCAAGAAGCCTTCGATGGGGCCCCCAGAAGCCCAACAGGATGTCCCGCTGGGCCACCACGTGGCCCCAGGAGGTCCCAAAAATGCCGCCAAGAGGCCCCAGAGAAGCTTCCCAGAAGACCCCCAGAAGCCTTCCGACGAGGCGTCCTGACCGCGACCCAGTCTGGTCCCTACAGTGCCAAGAAGCCGTCGAGAGGCCTCCTCCTCCTCCTCCTCCTCATCCTCCTCCTCCTCCTCCTCCTCCTCCTCCTTCTCCTCCTCCTCCTCCTCCTCTTCCTCCCCTATCGAGTCCCCTACTGTCCGTCTCGCCCGCCATGGGCGCACCAACATATAGCAACAGTGGTGCAATATGGGCCGGCGGAATGGACGAAGCGATTAAGATCTCCGGTATCATGCCTGGGAATCCTGCCCAAATGAACCCAAACCAAGCCTCACGCATGGCGGCTCCGGCATGCAGAACAGAAGAGGTGCGCTCCCAGAGCGGAGGCCGAAAGTCTCGTTGTCGAGGTCTTGGGGCGCCCAGAGCGGCACAGGCGCCCTGGCCACCATGCAGCGGCCGTCGCAGCCGGAGCAGGGCTGCGGCCACGAAGGGCTTCTGCGGGTCCAGGGCAGACCTGCTCGGGCAAGCAGGGCAGAGTGGCACAAGCACTCCGAAAGGGGTCGTAAGGCCAGCGCGTAACATCCCGAGTGCCGTCGACCGCTGCTCTCGCTCCGCTGGATCAGGTCGATGCCTTCGACTGGCAGCTTTGGGTCGCCGCTCACGTCAGGAGGCCCCACACGTGCGACCAGGGCACGCGGACACAAACCCCAGAGGCCATCTCCAAAGCCGCGCTTCGGTGCGTCCCGCTGGGCCTCCGCCAACGCCCCATGGCGCAACCGCGGTGCGTGGATCATGCCCCAATTCCATAGCAAAGGCAATCATCCGAAACTTCTCCACCCCTCATTCGGAGGCTCCGCCCACCCTGCCAGAAGGGGGCTCAGAGGGCACGCAAGGAGGAGGAGGAAGAAGAGGAGGATAAGCGTTGATCTGCAAGCGCTGGGACAAGTGGGGGCTCTGTTGATCTGCAAACGCACGCTCACCTCACCTCGGCCTCCTCTACCTCACCAGCATCAACACGGATTTGCTATGGGTGTGGCGTGCACGTGACCAAACAACATGCACCTCTTGATGATCCCAAACGCTGGGCACCTGGCGTTTTTGTTGTACTAAAGAGGTCCTTGGGCAGCACGTGACCAAACACCATGCACCTCTTGAGGATCCCAGAACGCTGGGCACCTGACGCGACGTGTCAGACGCGCAGGACAGATCTTGAGGGACCGTGGGAGGCCCCTGAAGCACTCAAAGCGAGTCCCCTCGTAGTGTATGCCATGGGGAGACGCAGATGCAGACGCAGACGCGAGAGTCCGCCGGCCGGCCGGCAAGCCCCTTAGGGGCGGCGCGGGCGGGCCGGAGCCCGGTCACAGGCATGTGAACTTCAAGAAGCCGCTCTCGAGGTCCGCCCAGTATCTGGAGGATGTAGCACTCTGTAGCCATGTGCAGGGTGTGCTTCCAACCAAAGCCACACCCACACATGTGGAGGACATCCACCAGCGTGACATGCACAAGCCACAAGAACGCAATGTAGAGCACAAGGGCGGTGTGATGGATGACTTTGCTCGACGACCGCCGACTCGAGTTCATGCCCCCCCCCCCGTTCGATGTAACATCGAGGCGAGTCGCACACATCGAGCAGCTTATCTGGGAGCGCTGCTCACTCTGGGAAATGATTACCATGAAGATTGGCCAGAGGACTTATCTGAACGTGGCACATCGAGTTTTGGCCCAAATATGAATCACAGCTGTGAGACGCTTTCAGCACATACAGCTCCAACATGGAGCACGACTTTAACCAACTTCAATGTTGTTGTGATGTTGGTGGCACGCCAGAGTACCCAGTGCCTAATGAGACGCCGAGTGGGTATGGCATGGGGCAGTGATAGGAGACATAGATTGACAGCGCGTACGGCGAAATCAATGCCTACACGGATCTGCTTAGCACAACTCAGAACCACATCATGCAATTACAACGTGTTAGCCACGAACTTCAAATGAAGCAGTTCCGCTTCTACGAGGCAAAGATGGCCATCAACAGAGTCCAGAGTGAGTGGCTTATGTCTGCAAATGAAAGAGAGCATATGAAGCAGGTCTCGGCAGACTTAACGCTCACTCGGCGACTGCTAGTTTCGGATGCGCATTCATTCCCCGTCGATCTTCAACGTGAACTTTGTCAATGGCTTCACGCCGCATGTCGGACAGATAGCCTATTTGTCGCCGCACTTGCTGCTACACCCATGGCAAACGGAATAATCAAAGCACAAAGGGGTTGACGACAGCCTAGTAGCCCAGTCAATCAAGGCAATCGATGTCTGCCACAACATGGCCGATAACAGTGACAATAATAATGATAATGCAACACAGACGTCCGACAACTCGGAGACCGAAGTCACGGAGGAAGACCTGAAGTTGTCGATGCTTGCGCACCGGAGCCATCCGCCAGCTTGGTGCATCTCCAGCACCCGGGCGGTCGCACGAAACCCGTACGCATCTCGACTACGGCGATGCCCAAGCAACCCCCTGCTACTTTGTTCAAGGCAGTGGCGGCAGCGACGGTAGAGGGAAACAATTAGTGAACACCCCCCCTGCCCACCAAACTCAAAGTTGGCACGCGGGGGGGAGACTGCGGTCGAGGTGCAACTCATCAGACCCACCGCCAACTTGAACATTGGGGGAAGGGGGAGGCGTTCACAGATGAATGTGGCATGAGTGTTCGCTAATTTTTTCCGAGGCCTGGAGCACTGGAGCCAGTAGCAGCAACAACACGGATGGTGGATGGAGCATTGCCTACGGACCCATGCCGCCGCTGCCTCCGAAGCCTGCTCGTCCGCCGCCGAAGCACGCGACGCACGGGTTCGTATTGCAGTGCAGCCGGCGGGTGCATGTGAATATCAGGAGGCAGACGCCCCAACTGTCGTCAGAGTGAGGGGGCCGAACGGTCATTCACTGTCCCTGGGTGCGTGGCTGAAGTGGAATTCCGCGGTGCGGATTCTCGTTGTTGTTGTTGTTGTTGTTGTTGTTGTTGTTGTTGTTGTTGTTGTTTGTTTGTTGTTGTTGTTGTTGTTGTTGTTGTTTGTTGTCGTCGTCCCGCCCGCAACCCGCCCCGCGACCCACCCGCGACCCACCCCGCGACCCACCCCGCGACCCACCCGCGACCCATCCGCGACCCACCCGCGACCCACCCCGCGACCCACCCCGCAATCCACCCCGCGACCCACCCCGCGACCCACCCCGCGACCCACCCCGCGACCCGCCCGCGGCCCACCCCGCGACCCACCCGCGACCCACCCGCGACCCAAACCACGTTCAAGGTACAAACCACCATTTTCGGCGCCTGCGGCGGGCTTTTTTTGCATTCCTTCCAGGTGGAGAGCCCGCGACCCACCCCGTGACCAACTCGCGACCAACCCGCGACCCAAACCACGTTCAGGGTACAAACCACATTTTTCGGCCCCTGCGGCGGGCATCCGTTGCATTCGTTTCAAGTGGAGAGCCCGCGGCCCACCCGCGACCACGTTCAGGGTACAAACCATATTTTTCGGCGCCTGCGGCGGGCATCTTTTGCATTCGTTCCCGGTGGAGAACCCGCGGCCCACCCGCGACCCAAACCACGTTCAGTGTACAAACCAATTTTTGTTGGCGCCTGCGGCGGGCTGCTTTTGCATTCCTTCCAGGTGGAGGTGGAGAGCCCGCGACCCACCCGCGACCTAAACCACGTTCACTGAACAAACCAATGCCGCACAAGCGCGGCGGCGGATTTTTGCATGCCGTCTGAGCCCGCAAGGACCTCTTCAAGCCCCGCGCATCCACACCAGCCCGTCCAGCAACTTTGCCCTGGCGAGTTGCCTTGATCAGAGAAGGCGGGGAGCATAAAGTGGAAAAAAGGATTGCGTTGCAGCTATCTTGGGAAAGGAGGGGGAGGCAGGAGGAGTAAACAGGGGACGAGGAGAACGCGGAAGAAGAGAGGATGTAAGGAGAATGTGGAGAAAGAAAAGGAGGAGGAGCAGGAGGACGAGGAGGACGAGGAGGGGGAGGAGGGGGAGGATGATGATGATGGACGACAATGGGAGGACGATGATGGAGGCCGATGAGGGGGAGGACGACAATGGGAGGACGATGATGAAAGGACGAGGGGGGGAGAGGGAGGACGAGGAAGAAGAGGAGGAGGAGGAGGTGGAGGAGGAGGATGACGATGACGATGAAGACGAGGACGAGGAAGAGGAGGAGGAGGAGGAGGAGGAGGAGGAGGAGGAGGAGGAGGAGGAGGGAGAGGAGGAGGAGGAGGAGGAGGAGGAGGAGGAGGATGAGAGCGCCATCGACAAGGAACGTGGGGGCCACGAGGTCCGCTGGCTCGACGACGCCCGCGTCGCCCGCGCCCGCCCCCTCACTCTTATCCGCAATTGCGGGGTGCTACGTATATCCAGATGTGACGTTTGTGACAAGTGTTAATACAGAACGAAGATGAACGGACCAACGCTATCGTCGACGAAGGTAATCTCTGAACAACACACAGGGACTGCGAAGTACAAGTCCCCTAAATCTCCCACTTTCATGTAGCAGTATGTCAAACATCTAGGTGCACATTAAATCGGTTGGTTGTCTTTGACAGATGGCTTATTTCAGAGTGGGATACTGGTTTTCGATAGCGGTTTTATCCCTGAATGGGATGGTACACTCCAGATCTGAAAACTACATATATCATATATGGTGTGGCACACCATTTCACGTCTTCGGGCTGCCGTGCATCGCGGACGACGCCCACGCGTGCCTGGAGCTCTGAGGCCCTCCCGCACTGTCAAGCATGCATAAGCCCCGTCCAGGACAGGCCTGAAGGAACGAACGAACGCACGAACGAGGAGGAGGAAGAGGAGGAGGAGGAGGAGGAGGAGGAGGAGAAGGACGACGAGGAGGACGAAATTACAGGAGGAGGAAATTGGATGAGGGGGATTGGGCTTAGGGGAGGGGACGGAGGAGGTAAGAAGAGGTGGCCACCTGAAACACAACATGCCCTCACGTCCCAAGTCCCACCTTCACAAGTCAGTGATCTCGTTCCCCTCCACTTCGGCGAGCGCCCGCTGGAACACGGACGGTCTCCCCTGGGCCTGCCACGGGCTCAGAGCCTGGGGGGCTCGGAATGGTGCCGGAGTTCTGTGGCCTCGCCACGACTTTTGGGGGTCCTGCGGGAGTTCACAAAGGGCTCCTAACTTCGCGCTTCGCGCTGCGCGAAGCGCGAACAACTTCGCGCGCTCGCGCCGCCCGCAAAGGGGCGAAGGGGAGGACGATGAGGAGGGGGAGGAGGAACGAGGCCCGCGAAGCGCGACTAACCTCGTTCAGGTGGCCAGACCCCCGTGCCCCTGCAGCGGGGCCTGGCGCGTGCGGAACCCTCCTGGGGCCACGGGCGTAGAAGAGCACAGGGTGCGTCAGTGCTTCCTGCCCTCGAGCACATATACAGCTACACGCAGCAAAACTGCACCTCGTTGCGGGGACCAGGGGTGGCAATCATAATTAGATTTGGCGCGTCGGTCGGTCTGGGTGGTCGGACACCGCCCCACGACTTACGATGGAAGGCGATGGTCGTGGCGGACAGGCAGCCTGTCCGCCGCGCATTCCGAAACATGGTCGGTCCCCAGAGGCTCCCCCAGAGGGGCCCCACGGCTTGTGGGTCCACTCACAAACCTCCTGCCTCTTACCTTTCACAGGTTCTTCTCGCCTGCGTGCTGCCTTTCGCAGTGCAGGCTCGCATCATCGAGCACGACCAATCCAGCCGCGGCTCCCCGGTGTCGGCGGCAGAGGCAGCAAGCATCCTTCGGGTGACCCATTGTGAACAGGTCTCAGGCATGAATCACATGTTGAAAAGCGTGCCGCCCTCCACCATTTGACATGACGGAGCCATCGAACTCGAGGACAAAATATTGCTATGGAATTTCAAGCGAGACCTCGGGCGGGAAACCATGCCACCAGCCTGTCCGCGCAAGTTTTCTGGACACACATGGCGAGGGACTCGCGCGCGAGGACCAAATTGTTTCAAACGCTTCGGCCCTCGAACCAGCCGCTGAAAATGGCCAGCCCGCCTTCCGTGTGCGTAACTGTTGGAAGTCGCGGTTGGGCCTCAATAGAGAGCCATAGGTTCAAAACAGGGCTGACCCTAAACGGTGTTTTTCGTTTTCGGTTCGCTTTCGTTGTCCCTCGCTTTTGTCTCGAATCCGCCTCTACCGCAGAACGAAGACGAAACGAAGGCATGTGCCGTGGGAGGGAAGAGAGGGCGCGCGCGGACAACGGGCGCCGGGGGCCCCGCGAGCACGATGGAACCTGGAGGGGGGAAAACAGGCGGAGGCGGAGTAGGACAGAGAGGAGAAATCGAGACACCGAGGGGCGCGACGCCTGTGCAGGGCAAGGCATCGACCGGCAAGAGGAGGGGAGGAGGGCGGCAAGAGCACCGCCCACGTCAGAAGGCGAGTTTCCTGGTTTGGGCGCCACGGCGCCACCTCTGAATCTCGATATGTGTATGTACATGGATATACTAGAGATATACACTACATACATTTTTATGTGCATATATATATATATATATATATATATATATATAAATGTATATCCATTTGCGAGGCCGCAAGAAGCGACGACGACAAACACGAACAGCCAGAAAATGTAGAGCCGCGGCAAGAAGAGGAGGCGGCAGGAAGGGGTGGCAGGCGAGGCCGCACTGTGCCATGGCACTCGGGGGGGGGGCAGAGGAAACCGTGGCGGCAGTGCGCTGCGGCAAAGCAGCTCCGCGGCGAAGCCCTCCTGCGCGCGCCCCGGCCGCAGGAGCTGCTGGCGATCGCCCGCCGCGGAGCCGCGGCGGCGGCGCGCTGGGGGGCGGCGTCGGGCCGGCGGGCGTCGAGGGAGAAAGCGGGGAGAACGGGGGGGGGAGGAGGAGGAGGAGGAGGAGGAGGAGGAGGAGGAGGAGGAGGAGGAGGAGGAGGAGGAGGAGGAGGAGGAGGAGGAGGAAGAGGAGGAGGAGAAGGAAGAGGAGGAAGAGGGGTAGGAAGAGGAGGCCTCATATCACCTCAAGGCGGCCTAAGAGGCCGAGAACACGGAGGAGGGAGGAGGAGGTACAAGAGGAGGACCATAATAATCCGAACATGCGCCAGCGATGCTGCAACACATCCTCCCGTCCCAAGCCCCCTTCTCAAAAGTCCTTACAAGCCTTCCTTACCCCTTTAAGAAGCACCATCTTGACAGACCACGGCCCTCTGGGCCTGCCATTTAGGCGAGAGCCCCTGTTCGAAGAAGAGCGAAGTACCTCGGATCCTGCCAGCAAGAAATAAGGAGCGCTTGAGAACAGGATCATGCAGTTCAACGAGGTGTCGAGCGACATGACCATTCTGACAGATGACCGCCCCTTGCACACTTTGTCACTACTGGCCGTGCGCGTCGAGGACACCTCAGGCGAACGTCCCCTCTTGAAAAAGCGCAGCCCCGCATCCATCCGTGCAGCTGTGCCATATGTTCCAGCTTCGGGTCTCGACATTTAAAGAAGCCTCAGCAGAACGCCCAGTGCTTCAAAGGAGCCGCCCTGTATCCGAGCAGCTGTTGCACCCGCTCGTGCTGGTCTTTGGGATTGAAGACAGCTCCAGCGAAAACCCAATCTCGAAAAGGACCTCTCCCCCCAATCCCTGTAGCTGCTACAACAATTTAAAGCACTGATTCTTGGCGCAAAGGTGAGAGCCACATTCGGGACATCCACCTCCCTCGCAATTCTTCAAAAGCGAATCTGCGCGGCGCTAAAGCAAGAGCCACGGTTTGAAACGGAACCACCCTCCATCATTGCAACAGTTGCAACCGTTTGAAACGAATGCGCGCGGCGCTGAGGCGAGAGCTTCGTTTTGAAAGTGACCCCTCTCCATCTTTGAAGTTTCCAGACTTTAAAGACGACCGTGCGCGGCGAATGGGAGGGATCCACATTAAAGAGCGACCCCCATCCATCTTTGAGCATATTGCAAGCCTTGAAGACGAATGTGCGCGTCACGAAAAGAAAAACCACAGTTTGAAAACGGCCCCTCTCCATCCTTGAAGCTGTTGCAAAACTTCACAACGAATGCGCGCGGCGCTAACGCGAGAGCCACAGTTTGGAAACGGCCCTCCATCCTTTTAGTTGTCGCAGATACCAAACTCCAAAATCACGAATGGTGAGGCAATCTCAAGCGAAAAACCTGGCCCACCCTACCGACACGTCTGGGGGTGCGACAGGGAGAAGTTAGGTATGAGGAACAAGGATGGCGGAGGAGGAGGAAGAGGTACACGAGTAGGATATAAGGATCAGGACAATGCGGGCGAGAAGGAGGAGGTCGGATGAGGTGGTGAGGGATGTCGAATGCGCGACGAGGGAGGCGGGATGGGTAGAATCAGGAAGAGGTGGACCACGGGGTTGACGTGGACAGTGACGACGTGGAGGATGGCGAGAAGAAGAATGGAGGATGAGCAGGATAGGGGGGGTGAGCTGTAAAGGGAGCTGAAGCAGGAAGTGGAACAAGTGTGGGGGGGGAGAATGAGGAGGGACATGGGGGTGAAGAGAAAGGGGAAGCGGGGGAGGATGAGAAAGGGGATACGGAGGAGGCGTGCGAGGAGGGGTCAAGCTAGCCAGCTCGAGCGAATCAAGCATGGCAAGCCCATTCCCACCCGCCCCCCCACAACACAAGAAACAGTGCTGGCGCAACTGGGGACCGAAATCAGATCGGCAATGTGTGCCACAGCTGATGCAGCCGCGATGGCGGTTAACGATGGGAAATTCCTGGCGCGTCTCAAAGACTGCGCTGGGATTTCAGCACGAGCCGAGGAGGTCCCAGGAAGCCTCAGGAGGCCCCAGGAGGCGTCAGGAGGCCCCAGGAGGTTGCAGGAAGCCCCAGCGAACCCCAGGAAGCCCCAGGAGGCTTCAGGAGGGCCCAGGAAGCCCCAGGAGGTTCCAAGAGGCTCCAGGAAGCCCCGGGGAACCCCAGGAGCCCCCAGGATGCCTCAGGAGGCACCAGGAGGATCCACGAGGCCCTGGGGAAGCCCCGGGAAACCCCAGGATGTTCCAGGAGACCCTGGGAGGCCCCAGGGGGCCCTAGGCGCTCGACGAATTGGCGAGCGAAATGTGCGCCGCGCCTTAGCGGGAGCGCAACTTTCAGAAAACATGCGCGCGGCGCCGAAACGAGAGCGACATTTCGCCCTGTCGCGCGCGATGTGCACCGCGCCCCGTTCCTGCCACGCATTTCGCAAAGCCGACGACAAGAAAGTCCCCGCTGAGAAGAAACATGTCGACTTTGTATGGTTTTTGACAGGTAGGAAGGCCCCTCCCGCTTGGGGTTGCCTCAGACGTCTGCGCGCGATGTGCACCGCGTCCCATTCCTGCTACGCATGTCGCATCGTCGACGACAAAACAGGCCATGTTGAGAGGAAACACGGAAACTTTGTATTTTGTTTCAAGCATGATGGGAGGGCCCAGATTGATGTTCGCGCGCGATGTGCGCCGCGTCCCATTCCTGCCACGCATTTCGCATCGTCGACGACAAGATAGGCCATGCTGAGAGGAACGACGGGGACTTCTTGTTGATTTTTTACAATCAGGATGGGACCCCCCGGATGCGGTTGCTATCGGCCGGACAGAGGGGGGAGTAAGAGTATATTCTAATAAGGAATAAGGATGTGGCAAGAGGGGTATAAGGCTAGAGCAAAGCATCCTCCTCCGTCTCCTTCCTCTTCTTGTGTTCCTCGTCCTCCTGCTCTTCCTCCTCCTGCTTCTTCACCTGCGGCGCGACCTTCATCCACTGCGGCTCCACACTCGTCCTCACATTCAACCAGTCAGCGCGAAAAGGCACGCCTCGACCCCCCAAGCAAGAGGACCCCCAGCGGACTGGAAGACACGTGGGCAGACCTTTCTCGCAGTCAAGAAGGATGGGGGCAAGGATGATACAGAGACAGAGCCATCAACGGTGCAGGCAGCCAAGCCGAGGTGAAACACAAAACCTACAACATGTTGCGGCGAGTGAATAAGCAGGGGAGGAGGAGGAGGAGGAGGAGGAGGAGGAGGAGGAGGAGGAGGAGGAGGAGGAGGAGGAGGAGGAGGAGGAGGAGGAGGAGGAGGGAGGAGGAGGAGGAGGAGGAGGAGGAGGAGGAGAGGAGGAGGAGGAGGAGCGGAGGAGGAGGAGGAGGAGACGCACCCTCTCACCCCCACCCAAACATGATGAGATGATGCCCTCCGCTACTTTATCGGCGCCCTCGTGCGAGCCCCGGCCCTCTCGGGCGAGGTGCCTGCAGGGTCGCCACCTGTTCTCGGACGCGGAGGGGCAGGGAGCAGGAAGAGCATGACGAGTAGGAGGAGGGATGAGGAGGGAGGAGGAGGAGGAGGAGGAGGAGGAGGAGGAGGAGGAGGAGGAGGAGGAGGAGGAGGAGGAGGAGGAGGAGGGAGGAGGAGGGAGGAGGAGGAGGAGTAGGGAGGAGGAGGAGGAGGAGGAGAAGGAAGAGGAGCATCCGCAGCAGAAGTGGGAGGAAGTTGGAGCGCGACGAGGGGGGTGTTGGCGAGCACCGGCAGCGGACTGCACACTCCGCCTCCCTCCCCCCAATTCTCTCCTGCTGCCGCCACCATCGACCGCGCAGGTCGGTCTCGGGAAGGAGCGCACGAGCGGCCGACAGGCGGGGCGGCGGACGAACAATCTTCGCTTGCCCCGATCACCGGTTCCACGGGGTCATCTTCTTGCTGCGCCCAACTCCCCCGCCTGTCTCAGCGGAAAAAAACACAAAGTACAACGACGCTTCATAGCACATGTTGTGGGGCCCACGGCGAGGGACTTGACAGCAGCAGGAAAAGACGGTACAGCACAAAGGTACACTTCCGTAGGAGGTCCGCGCGGATTCCTCGGATCGGCGATCCCTGGCGGCGCCGAGCGCGAACTCGTGCGTCGTGCAGCCTTGCAGCTGTGCTCGACAAGGGAGGAGGACGTGGCGCAGCAGGCGCGCCACGCTCACCGCGCGGGTGCCCGAAGCCCCTTCGCAACACCCTGCGCCCGGCGCCAGCCTTGGCGCCCTGGTCTCTCCTCTCCCTCCCGGGCTGCCGCAGGCCGGACCCTCTTTCTTGGGCACGGCTGCCGTGGAGGTGTGCGGGGTTCTCCTGTCCCCTTTTTCCGCTGGGGCAGGGGGGAGCAGGAGGATGAAGAATAATGGTGGTGACTGTGGCGGGGATTGGGAGGATCTCCCCCTCGAGCCCCCTCCGCCTCCCCTTCCCGTCTTCCGCCCTCCCCATCACTCACCACCCTCGCGCAGGATTCTTTCTGGGCGCCACTACTGCCACTGGCAGCAGGCCTCTACTTGTCCACCATCGAGCTGGCAAAAGGAGGCTGAGGTGGGTGCGCAACTGCGAAGGGCTCCTGCCGCTGCGGTGCCAGAAGCTGCTTCGCGGGATCGGGGCACCTCAGAAGCGAAACGTGCCAGGAGAGAACGCAAAGAGAACCCGCTCCCTAGCAGCATCGTAGACCCACAGGAGCACGCGAAACGCACCGCTCCAGTGGGAAGGTGGCAGCAGGCTAGTCTTAAGTCGGGCGTGTCCCCACATACAGGGGGATCCTCGACGAACAACTAAAAATACTCGAACAATATTCGAAAATGGTCAAACATCTTCAAACAATAATCCCCTGACTATTTTTTTGACAATTTTTGAATACTCCTCCTGTAGAGGGACGGGCCCGATTTAAGGCTAGTCTGAGGACTCCCCGTCAGGGCCTGCGTCGGGCGGCACCAGGGACGCTCCGTCGTCCTCAGAGCGAGGGGCTTCGACCTACGCTCCCGAGCGCACGGGAGGAGCTCCTGCCCCCAGGCGCAGCACCGAGCACCTGGAGGCAGGGACCCTCGAACACGCACTTCTCTCAAATTGTTCTCGATATCCTCGCATTTTATGGTTGTCTTCCTCCTCTCGATCCTCGCCTCCTCGATCCTCGCCTCGTCGAACACGCGTTTCTCGAATTCCTCGCTCGTCGTAATTTTGGTCGTCTTCCTTCCCCTCGATCCTCGCCTCCTCGATCCTCGACCCTCGTCGATCCTGGCTCCTCGATCGTCCTCCTCGCTCGCCGCAATTTTGGTCGTCTTCCTTCCCCTCGATCCTCGCCTCCTCGATCCCCGACCCTCGTCGATCCTGGCTCCTCGATCGTCCTCCTCGCTTGTCCTCCTCGATCGTCCTCCTCGATCGTCCTCCTCGCTCGTCCTCCTCGCTCGTCCTCCTCGATCGTCCTCCTCGTCCTCGGGGGGCGCGTGAGGTCGCCGCGCCTCTCGCGCGGCCTCGCGGCCTCGCGAAGGGCCCGCGCGCGCGCCGCACCACCGCGGTGCGCGCCGCGCGGAGGCGATCGGACGGGGCTAGGACGAGGACCTCCGAGCACGCATTTCTCAGGTCGAGCAGGCGTAGATCAGGCGTAGATCATGAAACTTCATTCTGTCTGGTCGTGTCTCAAATGTCTCAAATTTCTGATCTGGTCTCGTCTGTCAGGTCGAGCGGGCGTAGATCGACGTGGTCTGACCTGACCTGGTCTCGAACACGCATTTGTAAGCTTTGCACATCGAGCAGGCGTAGATCATGAAGCCATCGCTGCACGAGAAAAAGCTCGGTGCCCTTTGAGCCCTCTCCCAGGCGCAGCGGCAGGGAGAGGACCCCCTTGGCAGCCTCCCCCCATGGGGCTCCTTGTCGGAGCGACGAGTCATCGGGCAGCGGTGGCACCTCGGAGGAGGACCAGCGCGGGGACGAGGCAGGTCCGCTCGAGATACTGGCATGGGGCCTAGCTGTGGATATACGAAATTCCCCATGCCGCTCGATCTGTTCGCGGCGCGCCCTCGCGCCCAATCTGTCTTGCGGTCAGGCGCATGCGTGTAGCCGAGCGTGCACTCGACCCGCACGATCCTGGAGATGAAGATGCCTCTGTACTTGTCGAATTCTTGCTGGAGCCGCTGCATGGAGTCCTCGTGCAACACCAGATTCTGCTTCACATTCTGCCGCATCAGCTACAGGGCGTGCGTCATGTTCTCCATGACATGCTCCATCTCCCGCTGCATCCCCTGCTGCGCAATCTACCTGACTTCCTGCCGAAATTGCGTGTTCGCCTAGCTCGGGAGCTCTGTCTCGAAGTCGGGGGACTTCGGGATGTGGGGCAGGTCGGAGTACTTGTCAGCCCTCCCCTCACTGAACAGGACATCTTGCTGCGACTCGAACTTCTTCTGCTGGCCATGGACTCCTTGCCGGCGGCCTCCTGCAGCGGCCAAGCTCTGAGCTCCTCGAGCACATCCTGCGGCTTCTCCTGCGGGCTGTGAACGCATCCGTATGCCCTTTCCCGAGCTCCTGCGAGAACTGCGCAGAGTGCTGATCGAAGTGAGGAGGCGGCGGAGGAGGCGGAGGAGGCGGAGGAGGCGGAGGAGGAGGAGGAGGAGGAGGAGGAGGAGGAGGAGGATGAGGAGGAGGAGGAGGAGGAGGATGGGGGAGGACCTCGCTTGACATGTCGAAGCACTGCACCTCGGAGGGCAGGGCGCGCCGCAGCTCCCAACAGCAAGGATGGAGACCGTCTTCGACGCGAACGGCCCCCTGCCCGAGCCCCATCACCGAATCCGGCCACCCTGTCGGCGCGTGTGAGAAGCTTTTCCGTTTGAGTCGCCCTCGTCGTCACCAGTCTCCCCTTGACGCTCTTCCGTTCTCGTCGTCGTCGTCGTTGTCTTCGTAGTCGCCGTCGTCGCTCCGCCCTTTTTTGCTGGGCCGTCCTCTTCAAGCGCTCCAGCCCGAAGGAAGTCGAGCGGCGTCGTACTCACTCGAAGGGAAGCCCCTTCCCTCTCATTCCTCCCCTGCTGGGGGCGGGGTGGAGGGTGGGAGGGGGGGGGGTCCCGGGTGGGCGGGCTTGTGCCTCCCCCCCCTCCCCACCGGGAGGAGCACCCCGCCCTGTGAGAGGTTTGCCTGTTCGATATCTTGCCTCGCAGACGCATCCAGCTCACTTGTACCGCGCCTTGCTTCAAGAGGGCCCTAGGACAGCCCAAGATCGCCTCAAGACGGCCCAAGACCAAGGAACCTCCAAGACGCCGCAAGAGGGCTCCAAGAGGGCCGCAAGAGGGGCCCAAGAACATTCCGCAACCTCTTGGAGCTCCAAGACGCTCCAAGAGGTTGCGAGGTGCTGTGTCTTTTCCCACATGTCTCCAGGAGGCCTCAGATCCGCTCCGAGGCGGCTCCAAGGAACAACTGAGCTTCCCAAGTACCCCAAGAGTCCCCCTAACAGAGCCCAAGATGCTCCCAAGAGAGCCCCAAGAAGGGCTCCAGAGCGTCAGCGTCGTCGCCGTCGCCGTCGCCGTCGCCGTCGCCGTCGCCGTCGCCGTCGCCGTCGCCGTCGTCGTCGTCGTCGTCGTCGTCGTCGTCGTCGTCGTCGTCGTCGTCGTCATCGTCGTCGTCGTCGTCGTCGTCGTCGTCGTCCCTCGTCAGGGTCGGCGGCACTGGCCGCAAGCCCTTCCCAATGACTGCTGCGGCACCATCATCTGGATCTCCTCACCGCTGACATTGCTGCTGATCATCTAAGGCTCCTGGTTAGACCGCCACTGCGAGGGCGGCGAGATGCGGCTCCCCGGCGCCCGGGCCATGCCGCCCGAGGCGCTTGAGTCAAAATGGCTTGAGCCAAAAAGGCGAAGGGGGAGGAGGGGGGAGCAGGAGGAGGAGGAGGAAGGATGAGGAGGATGACGATGAGGAGGAGAAAGAGGGGGGATGCTATGTTGAGTCGTGTACTCGACCCATCATCCCGATGATGACAACGACGGCGAGGATGATGCTGCTGCTGCTGCTGAGAATGATGATGCTGATGCTGCTGATGGTACTATTGATGACGATGGCGATGCTGAGCCTGATTCTGATCATGCTGATGATGAGGATGCTGGTGCTGGTGATCATGCTGTTGCTGCTGCTGCTGATGGTGATGGTGATGATGATGATGATGATGATGATGATGATGATGATGATGGTGATGGTAAGGATGTTATTGATACTGATTATGGTCAGGTGGATGATTATGAAGACGAGGTATGTGATGATTATGAGGGTGCTGATGTTGATGACGATGGTGGTGATGATGGTGGTGATGATAATGATGCTGATGCTATTGATGTTGATGATGCTGACGATGATGATGGTGATGATGATGGTGATGATGATGGTGATGGTGCTGATGATGGTGCTGATGATGCTGATGATGGTGACGGTGATGATTATACAGTTGCTGATGATGATGTTGGTGGTGATGATAACGACAATATAGATGAAT
>CAUYUJ010000814.1:25000-47500 GCA_963575745.1 Prorocentrum cordatum
CTTGGAAACTTCAAACGGCTAACATACATTGATTTCAACTGTTCATGTTTCCGCGTGTTCTGCAATGCACGCCAGTCTGGCTGCGCTTCCTGAAACTTAGATGCCTGGAGCGGGGGGGCCGTATTTCCCGCCCGACGGGCATTTGGTTCCCAGGCCTATGAGGATGTGGCGGCTGACACGCGCGCTGCTGCTTACCGATGGCCTCTCCCCTCTCTTCACGGTATGCGTAGTGGAAGAGAAGGGCAGGCTGGACACACATCAGAACTGTCATGATTCCTGGATCACCCTGCCATCATGTCGCAGGCTGGACAGGCTGGATCGCCAGTGTCCTTTGTTTATGATGTGGGCCCGTTGCTACGAGTCGCCCCCAGACAAAGAAACTCTTGGGCTCGTTTTGTGTCCATGAGCAGCTGGTGTCCAAGAGCAGCCGCCTTAAGCTGCCGTGGCCCTCGGTTGCGGACAAGGGTGGAGAGAGGGTGGGGGATATTGCATCAGGACCCCCCCCCCTGCCCAGCAACCCAGGCGCGAACCCTGAGGGCAGGGCATGGAGGTAGGGCGTCTCATCTGCATCTCTGCCACGGCCCCGACCCGCTTCGACAAAGCTGGACCGCCCTTCCCCTCCAATTTCCCTTCTGCTTTCCGCTCCCTGCCCTGCTTGCTGTTTTTCCGCGTCGCTCGCTCGCTGCCGGTCCCCTTCTGTCTCCCCTCTTCCTCTTCTCGTTGCCAGCCCTTTCTTGCTTTTCTAAGAGCGTACTGAGGATTTCTGAGGATGCCTGTGCGCCAGAACATCAGGTGGGGAGGAGGAGGAGGAGGAGGAGGAGGAGGAGGAGGAGGAGGAGGAGGAGGAGGAGCGCACGTAGCTTGAGTGATGGTGACTCAGCTACTGCTGCGTGCTCTATCGTCGCATTGCGGCGAGAGCGGCAGCTCGTATATCGTAGTGGTAAGAGGGCGTCGCCGACCTCCTTGGGTGGGAGGCCAGGTCTGCCTTCAGCTTATGATAGATATGGAAGCTGAGGACGACCACGCGATGGCAACGTACGCGCGAGTATTCGACTTCAGCGTCGGGCGAGGGCCCGAGCCCGAGGCGAATGAGGGGACAGGAAGGAAGGAAGCCTCGGGGAAGAGCGAGGAGGTGAAGGAGGCGGGGGCACGAGACGTAATGGGCGAAATCGTCGGGGGCATCAGGGCACCCGAGAAGGCACTGACGGGGTGGCTCACACGGGATGCGAGCCGCCGTGGTCCACGCCCCCGCCAGTGTTTTGATGTGGGCCCAAGCCCAGGACGGGGGGCTCCGAACGAGGACTTTTCGGAGCGCCTCCCAGCGACTGGTGAGCTCGGCGATGGGAAGAGGGGGAGCAAGAGGGAACCAAGAGGAGATACGACGGGCAAGAAGAGAGGGAAAAGAGTCAGGATACAGGGAAGCATGGAGACTCAGAGATATGGCTCGCTGGGGCCTCGGCCGTCTGGCGGTGGCGGCAGCGTCAGCGATCTCGTGCCGTGCGGTGGCCTCTGCCCGGTGCCAGGCGGCTCGGGCGATCCCAGGTGGACCGCCGAGCAATACATCCTCAAAATATTCTGCAATGGAAAGTGAGCGTCGCCACACGCCGCTCGAGATGCCGCGGGAGCCCAGCGCCTCAAGCGGTCCGTGCATTTCGGCCTGGGCCCGAAGGAGCGAAAGGGCCTGGCTCCAGCCCCTTGGGCCGTCCTTGGAGAGGGTGCAAGCAGCGGTCCTCCAGGCGGAGGCTCCAGCCAGGACACGCACGGACCTGGGGACCGAGGATCGGAGCCAGGAGCCGAGACCCAGGAGCTCCCCCAGGCCGAAGGCATTCGGGGGGAGGCGGAGGAGGCGGTGGAGGACGTGACGCTCGGAGCGAAGGAGGGCGAGGGGAGGGGGAAAGAGCTGGCAGACGTAGCTCAGGACAGAGAGGATGCCGAAATTGTAGATTCGGCAGCTTGCCTCTGCGGGCGTCCTGCTCTGTGCAACCTCTGTCGTGCGTCTTTGCCACTTGCGAATTGGGTCGGCCCACTGGTCCGCGAGAGTTGCCCCAGGACCGAAAGCGAACCCCAGGAACGGCGTGGAACCACGGACGTGGAAGGAGGCCCACTCTGGGGCCAGGTCAGCTATCTTCGCACTCACGCGGGCCGCAGCGCAGGGCGTGCATTCTTCTGCCAGTGGGACGGCACAGCATTTGTCCGGCTGGAGCTCGAGATTGGCTAGAGTGCGGGCGGCGGTGAAGGGTGGAATGAGCAGGGGGAGGAGCCGAATCGAGGGGAGAGTGGCACCAACGTCATCCGCCGTCACACCGCACTCAGGCTCTAGTCTTGGGCACCAGCGTTCGGGCCTCGGGCAGAGGGCCAGCGCCTCAGGCGACATCAGTTGAGACTGGATGTGGCGGGCGAAGGGATCCATTGAGAGGGCCCAGATGGTGCCAGAGAGGGGGCATCCCTGGGCCACGCCAGACGTCACCAGAAAGAGAGGGCGGCGGGATGCTCCACATCGGGAGTGGGCGAGAGCCCCAGAGTACAAGGCAGAGATCACATTAAGGAAGCCCTTCGGGATGCGGTGACGCTCGAGCGCACGCCAAAGGAAGGGTTGGGAGAGAGAGGGAAACGCGGCCCTGAGGTCAAAGGAGACAAAGAGGGGGGACAACTCAGGGTGGTGGCTGGCAGCGCGAGCGACCGCATCCTGACGGACGACGTGAGACAGGAAGTTCCGCCCGCGCACGAAGCCTTGCTGGCTCTCGTGCACTCTTGCGGCCACTAGCGGGGCGAGCGCATGATTCGCTGCACTAGCCACCGCCTTGGCGTCACAATTCTTGAGGCTCAGAGGGCGAAGCTTCGACGCATGGCGGACCACCTCCACGGAGTCCGAGGGCTCGTCACCCTTGGGAATGAAGACCATATCTGCGAAGTTGAAGCCGTGCGGCGCGCCTCTGCCCTGGTACAGGCCGATCATCATGTCATAGAGGATGTCCACCAATCTTGGATCCGCCAGCCAGGCGGCCGCAGGGAGTCTGTCAGGTCCAGGTGCAGTGGGCTTGGCTCGAAGCAGCGCAGCGCGAAGAGCAGTTGGCGAGGGAACCTCCAGAGCAGGGCTGTCGAACTCAGGAAGGTGTGTGCGCAGGTAATCGTCTACCGCATTGATGTCGACTGGGCGATCGGTGAACGTGGGCTGCCAGTGCTGACGTAGGCCATCCATGATCATGTTCGGGTGACGCTCGGTGCCCGCCTGGTGCCCCTCGCCGTCCATGCGGAGACCCTTGAGCACCAACCGACGACGGTAAGGTATCCACAGGAGGGCGCGCCGTTGAGCAGCGCGCTGCATCTTCCGCAACTGCTGGATGGTGGGGTCGCCCGCATCAAGCTGTAGTTGAGCATGCTCGCGAAGTCTGGCAGCTGCTGCAGCTTGCTGTTGTTCGTGCCAGGCAAGATGAAGGTCCATGCACTCTCGTTCAAATGCAGGGGGATTGGCCAGCAGGATGCGGTTGTCGCCATTGATGATGAGGTGCAGTCGGCCCATGGCAGTGGAGTGGATCAACTTGTGCGCGAGGTGCACGTCCTGCCTCCATATGGCCCTCGCAATCGCACGTGTCGAGATTCTGCGACCCTCAAGAGCGTCAGCATGGCCATCGCCGATGGGAAGGGCCTGGAGCTCATTGCGGGTGATGCGAGCAGCTTCGATCATCTGCAGCTTTACCTCGGACCATCGGTTCTCCTCTGCTATGTTCGTGAAGTCGGAGTGGTTGAGCAGGTTGGTGATGTGCTTGGCAAACCGTGGCGAGTTGAAGACGCTCTGGGGGATCGCGCGATCGTCAGGGGCCGCTGCGGTACGAGGCTGGATCCGCAGCTGGATGATAGCATGATCGCTGAGGCCCCAGTCCGCCAGGGAGGTCGCCTCCTGCCAGATCTCGAATGTGACGGAGGTGTCCAAGAGGAAGTGCGACTTCAGCGAGATGAAGGCCCTGTCGATGAACGTGCACGACTGGTGGCGCTTGGAGTAGTGGGTGGGAAGCTCGGACACGATCTCCACCATGTCCCGTTGGAAGAGACTGCGCCAGAAGCCCTGTGCTTGGTTACCACGATGCCAGACCGATCGGCTGTTGCCACCAGCTCGTCGGAGGTCACTGTTCCATCCAGCCAGAGGCAGAGTTGAACTCTCCGCGCCGTGCGCGGGGCCGGGGGGCAACGGTGCGAGGGTCACTAACGGCGCACCGCCGGGCAGTCCCCACTCGCACCGCGCCCCCCGCTGGGTAGACAAACCCAACTCTCGTCGGTAGTCATTCTTAGCCAACTCTGATGAAGAATCCGAAGAGGAGGACTGCGAGGAAGAAGACGAGGATGAGGAGGAAGTAGTAGGAGCTCCCCGTCGCCGAGAACCCCGTGTTGGTGCCGAAGTGGAGGTCGCGTTCGGGGAAGAAAGGTGCACCGGCTCGATGTCAGCGATATTGAAGTCCCCGATAGCGATGAAAATACGGTGTCGTTCGTCACTTTGTGCCCATGCAGCTCCGTCAAGCCAGCGATGGCGCACGAGAGGAAGTTTGGCTGCAGGCAGCTCATGGTTGTGGATATTCATGATCTTGATGTGCTCGTTGTTAGTCAGGTTGCTGATGGTGAGGACTGCGACGCGACCATCGATCACGGAGTCCAGGGAGAGGGAAGGGAGCATCTGAGGGTCCAGCGCCGCGAGCTCCGCCTCAGAGAACCATGGGATCAGGAAGGCAACGCCGCCAGCCCCAGGAGAGTCACCCGCGGACATGACGGCACGGTAATGGTAGGGTGTCTGGTTCAACAACGTCTGCAGCCTGATCTCTGACCCGTGCGCCTCCTGGACGACGATCAACATTCGCATCTGTAGAAGCTTGCAGAGCCGTTGCATCTTGTTGTTGCGGCGATGAGCACGATGGCAGAGAAGCCCTTGGGCATTCCATGAAGCAATGCGGAGCGCCTGAGTGTTGCTGGGGCCCTGGCCCTGGGGAGCAGCCAATTCCCAGGGCATCCAGCGTGGGCTAGGAACAAGACCAGGTGGAGGTGTCGACCTCTGTGTTGAAGGTGGTGGCCTCGCAGAACTGGTCGATGATCTTCTGCCGCTCGTCGTCGCTGATGTAGCGTGTGGTCTCGGGGTGCCAATATATCCGCGAGGGCTCATGGAAGCCCTGTGGGACGACCTCAATGATGGGCACTGCGTTGACACTGATGATGCCCTTCGGGCGGATGGCGGTCCAGTCGCGGCGGTTCGAAGCGAAGGACTGCTGCAGCAGGGAGAGGAGCCTCTTGGTGTGCATCTCTCGGCGGATCTGGCGAGGGGCTTTGTCGGCACCCACATGGAGTGGCACCAGTCGGCCGTCAGGCGTCTTGACTTGGAAGGATCTCCAGGAGCCTCCAGGGAGTCGCAGCGCGCGAGCCAGTGCAAGGGCGCGGGCGCCGCCAACTCCAGCATCGCCACGAACCCGCAGGAAGAAACGCTTGGAGGGGACCTCCGCGCCGCCGACCAGCTCCAAATATTCAGGCGCCACTGTGGAGGCGCCAAACCATTCTGAGAGACTAGCCAAGACCGCGTTCTTGGCCACCATTGAGCTGCAGTTGGCGGAGAATAGAAGTGGGTCAGCCTCGCGGTCGTACTCGGCAAGCTTGGCCAGGTCGGTCGCTGGTAGGGCCTTCTCCGCCATGGCGAGCTGTTCACGGATCTCGCCAATCTGCTTGCGGAGGACGACGTTGCTCTGCTCCAGGTCAGACTGGCGACGCTTGAGCTGGTGGATCTCGTTCGACTGGTGGGCCACATTCTTGAGCACGGGATCGATATAGCCTGCCATGGCGCCCACCAGGTCCTTGTGGGCGGTGGCCAGAGACTGCGTGCAGATGTTGCTGAGCTGGGAGACCGTGGAGTCCATGCGGGCCTGGACCAGCTCCAGGAGACTGTCCTGGATGGAGCTTGGCGACCCACTTGCTCCAGCAGCAGGTTCACCGGGTGTGACCGTCCCGCCGACTGGTGTGGCTGTGTCCTCCTGCGTCTCGAGCACCTGGAAGTCGCGCTCGATGTCGCGCAGCTCTTGGGTGGAGAACTGTGGCCCCGCAGCCGCCGCGCCCCGCCATGGGTCGCATGCCTGGAGGGCATCTGTGGCAGGAGGGGCCGCAGCCGCCGCGCTGGCTGGAGCCGTGGCACCAGAGCTGCTGCTCGCTCCAGCCCACTGCGGCGGGGCTGCCAGGCTGCCAGGTCCGTCGCCGCGCCGCGGGCGATCACGTTCACTGCGTTCACGAAGGGCGGGAGCACGCGTGGATGGCGGTGCAGGGCGGTCGGCAGGGCCTCTGCCGATGTCAGCCCAGGCCTTGCGCCGAGCACGACGACGCGGGCGGTCCTCGCCCCCACTGCGGCTGTGCTCGTCACGGCCCCCACGATCATCAGAAGAGCTGCCAGAGCCATCAGAGGCCATGCGAAAAAAGACAGTCGTGACTGAGGAGAAAGATTCGTGTTGGCGATAGTATGGGGCACTCGCCCAGAAGGGGGAGCTCCAGCAGCCAATGGTGTTGGGCCGCTGCTGGGAGCACCCCGAAGCTGACCTGGCCAGCTGCCTCGGGACATGGATTACTTGAGCCAAAATGGCTTGAGCCAAAATGGCTACGGAAGGAGGAGGAGGAGGAGGAGGAGGAGGAAGACCAGTGTAAACCCAAGACTCATCAACGACGTTGGAATCAAGCCTCTCTCCAAGCTCCCTCTGCATATCCGCCAACAAAGGTTCATTCCCGTTGGGGGAACTGCATCGTTGGAAACAACCGCTTGAAGACCCCGAAGCGTGCCAAAACACCATTCTCAGGATTTCAACGCCGCGAATCGTCATGACTGTTGCGTCTTGACGATCTGGATTCGTGCCAGAACACCGTTCCTAGGACTTCAACAACGCGAGTCAACGTAACTGCTGCGCCCGCAGAATCCCGAGTCCCTCCAAAACACCAATTCTGGCAAGTTGACCATGGGACTCCGTCAGTATGTTGTAAATGCTTAAGACTACATGGTGTGCGCGGCGCGACGGCGAGAACCACATTTTGAAAACAAGTCGCCCTCAATCCGTGAAAGTCCTGTTATTAAAAGAATGTGCGCGGCACTGAGACGAGAACCACATTTTGAAAATTACCCGCCCTCAATCCGTGAAGCGCTTGCGAATTTCTAATTCGAATGTGCGCGGCGCTAAGGCGAGAGCTCCATTTTGAAACATTCTCCCGCCCTCAATTCATGAATCTCTTACATTTTGTACAACGAGTGCGCGCGGCGCCCAAGCGAGAGCCACATTTTGCAAGCGAGCCGCCCTCCATCTGTTTGCAGATGTGTAAGCTTCATGGCCATCACTGGTGACGAGGTCTCTGGCAAAACTCCAGGCCCGCCCTTTCGACCGAAACGGCATGGAGGTCCGTGGCCGTTTTTGCCTCAGCCCATTTTAGCTCAAGCCTCTTGGGCTGAAGCTCGCTTCGCAGGCGCCCTCGGGTCCAGTCGCAGCGTGTCTGATGCCGACGGCGAAGGGCGCCTGCACCGCAGGCGCTCGAGGCGGCGCGCGGCGCTCTCCCCGCGGCGTGCTCGGCGGCTGGGCCGCCAACGGGCTGCCCCGAGCTCCGCGGGGCCTCTCGCGTGCTCCTGGCGGCCGAGGGCGTGCTGCGCGCGGCAGCGGCCACGCCAGGCCCCCTCCCCCGCGCCGCCCGCGGCGCCCCCCCCGCGGATGCCGCGGCTGCCGCTCGGCGGCGGCGCCGACGCCGCGGCCGTGGCGGCAAGACGGGCGAGGTGCGGGACGGCCAGCACGGCGCCGCCGCCCGCGACCGCATGAGCGTGGAGGGGACGCGGCGGCAACGGGGTGCGGCCGCCGGGGGCGGCCGCGGCGCCCAGTGCCGCTCACGAGCAGCACTTATCGTTCGCATGCCTCCACGGGCAAGAACTCCCAGGGGAGCACCGCCCGCTGAGGGGGTCAGTACCGACGCGGCCAGAGCTCCTGGGGGAGCGGCTCGGCGCTGTGATGCGTCCTGCTCCTCCTGGTACTCTTCTGCATTTTCTTCGCGCTCAGGGAGATCCCGCCTCGGCTCGACAGCTGAGCCTCGGTTGGGGCCCCGAGGTCTCATCTCCCGGGATGTGCGCATTCGCCTCCAATGCTCCAATTCTCCTCCTCTGGTTGCTGCTGCTGCTGCTTTTCCTCCTCCTCCTCCTCCTCCTCCTCCTCCGCCCTCTCCCCCTCCTCCTCCGGCTCCTCCCCCCCCTCCTCCTTCTCCTCCACTTCCTTCCCCTCCTCGCAAGAGGGGGGATGCTAGAGACGAAGATGCCTGTCCAGATCCCACCAGCCCTCGAGGAGTCAGTGGTTCCGCATATGCCCTCTCGGGGCCTCCCTGGGCCCCTCCGAGGGCCTCGCGGCACATCCCCGGGGCCACCCTGAGGCCCCCGACGCGGCAGCCGAGAAGGCGAGAGGCCAAGCCGCTCCTGCACAACATGACGTGTTTTTTTTTTTTTTTTTTTTTTTTTTTTTTTTTTTTTTTTTTTTTTTTTTTTTTTTTGTTTTTTTTTTTTTTGGAAAACAACAACTTTTTTTCTTTTTTTCTTTTTTCTGAATGGCAAGCGGACACAGGCGCTGGTGGCGCGGCAGGCGTGGGGCAAGGCTTGGAGGGCAGAAGCCACGAGGCTGCGCGGCGAGCGGGCGAGGCACAGGCTTCGCACCACCAGAGAGAAGCCAGGGGAGCTCGCCACGCCACGCTCTCCCCGCCGGACTTCGGCGGGGCAGACGCCGTTCCGCCCGGCCGCGTGCGAGCGCCCTCTCCGAGAATTTGTGGGACCGAGCCTGGTGGCGATTCAAGGGGCCCCAGGACACACAAATAAATACACACAAATAAAACAAATCCCCATATTTTCCCATATTTTCTGGGTTTTTGTCTTCCCGCCCAATTCCCATATTTTCCCATATTTTCTGGGGGGTCGACGATTAATTGTGTCTGTGTGTTTCTTCCCCTCCTGAGCGATGGACTCCATCCAGCGCTCATCGCTCATGGCTCTGGCCTTGCAGACGCAGGGGAGCACGCCACGCCACGCTCTCCCCGCCGGACTTCGGCGGGGCAGACGCCGTTCCGTCCGGCCGCGTGCGATCGCCCTCTCCGAGAATTCGTGGGACCGAGCCTGGTGGCGATGGACTCCATCCGACGCTCATCGCTCATGGCTCTGGCCTTGCAGACGCAGCGGAGCTCGCCACGCCACGCTCTCCCCGCCGGGCTTCGGCAGGGCAGACGCCGTTCCGTCCGACCGCGTGCGAGCGCGCCCTCTCTGAAAAAATTGTTGGGCCGAGCCTGGCGGCGATGGACTCTGGCAAACGTTCGTGGCTCTGGTCTTGCAGACGGGTTCTACTTCAATTGTATGTCGGGCGTGTCCCCCTACAGGGGGATTTTCGACGAAATATAATGATCCCGGCAAAGCAACCTAACAGCGATGTGTAGAAGCATATCTGAAAACATTCCCCTTAAGATTCAGATGAAAATCCAGTTGTAGAATTCTGCTGTTCTCGCAGTCGTAGTCGCATTCGCGATGACAGTCGCAGCGGCAACGGCAGTCAGCAGCAGCCTCAGCCTCAGCCTGCCTCAGCCTGCCTCAGCCTCAGCCTCCTCAGCCTCAGCCTCAGCCTCAGCTTCAGCCTCAGCCTCAGTCTGCCTCAGCCTCGGCCTCAGCCTCAGCCTGCCTCAGCCTCAGCCTGCATCAGCCTCAGCCTCAGCCTCAGCCTGCCTCAGCATCAGCCTGCCTCAGCCTCAGCCTCAGCCTGCCTCAGCCTCAGCCTCAGCCTGCTTCAGCCTCAGCCTCAGTCTGCCTTCAGCCTCGGCCTCAGCCTCAGCCTGCCTCAGCCTCAGCCTGCCTCGGCCGCAGCATCAGCCTGCCTCAGCATTCAAAATGTGGCCCAGGAATGGAGTTCTGGGAACTAGAAGAACACGAAGTGGCCTACAGTTGGCTCCGGGCATTCAAAATCATGCCCAGGAATGGAGTTCTGGGAACTCGAAGAGCACGAAGTGGCCTACAGTTGGCTCCGGGTATCCAAAATGTGGCCCGGGAATGGAGTTCTGGGAAGTCGAAGAGCACGAAGTGGCCTACAGTTGGCTCCGGGCATCCAAAATGTGGCCCGGGAATGGAGTTCTGGGAATCGAAGAGCACGAAGTGGCCTACAGTTGGCTCCGGGCATCCAAAATATGGCCCGGGAATGGAGTTCTGGGAGGGCGAAGAGCACGAAGTGTGTGACTGTTGGCGAAAAGCGAGCCCGGCTCTGTTCCCGGTTCTCCAGAATGTGGCCCGGGAATGGAGTTCTGGGAGGTCGAAGAGCACGAAGTGTGTGACTGTTGGCGAAAAACGATTCCCGGTTCTCCTCCCCGGCACCCGCCCAGACCCCCCTGAGGAGTCATGATGCTCTCTTTTGACCCTACTAGAAACCTATCAGCAAAAGCTGTTAGGTAAAAAATACCCCAAGATACCCCCGAAAGGCAAAAAATACTCAAAAACAATAGTCCCCAGACTATTTTTGGATTATTTTTTTGAGATTTTTTTCCCGTCGAAAATCCCCCTGTAGGGGGACAGGCCCGACTTAACATTAGGCGAGCGAGCGAGCGGCGTACGAAGCCGGCCGAGGGAGTGCGAGCCGCGAGGGGCCGCACGAAAAAGCGCGAGTTTTGTTTTGGAGGCTGGGCACGGGTCTCCGGGGAAGGAGGAGGATGAGGTGGAGGAGGAGGAGGAGGAGGAGGAGGAGGAGGAGGAGGAGGAGGAGAAAGGAGAGGAGGAGGAGGCGGAGGAGGAGGAGTAGGAGGAGGAGGAGGAGGAGGAGGAGGAGGAGGAGGAGGAGGAGGAGGAGGATCAGGTTGGGCACGGGTCTCCGGAGGAGGAGGCCCTCGGGTCTACTGGATCCTGGCGCCGCTCAGGGTGTACTTGGCCCCATCCGGCGCCACGTACACGTCCCGCTCGTCCACGGGGCAGGCGAAGATGAGGAGGGCCAGGCAGCCGCACAGGAGGCAGCCACCGAGGCCGAACATTTTCGTGTTGGGGCCCACATACTTCTCGTGCGCCAGGTGGCTGTTCGCGGGGACCCCCGCGGGAACCCCAGCGGCCGTTGCTGGCTCCGGAAGCACCGCCCTGAGCCACTCGCCCTGGATCTCGCCCTGCAACTTGGAACCGAACGTCACGGTTGCGGCTGGATCCCGGTCGTCCAAGTCCTTGCTGAACCGGCCCTGGACCCCCGGCATCCCTGCGCTCCTCAGCTCGATGTTGTCGACGAGGAACGTGTCTCCCCCCTGGCCGACCGCCACCTGCTTGCCGTGCACCATCACTGGGATGTAGCGAACCCTCCCCGCGGGCACCATTTCTTGCGGCCTTGGAGCTGCCTCTGGAAGTACCGCCTTGAGCCAATCGCCCTCAAGCTCGCCCTGCAGCTTGGAACCGAACGTCACAATTGCGGATGGATCCCGGTCATCCAAGTCCTTGCTGAACCGGCCCTGGACTCCAGGCATCCCTCCGCTCCTCAGCTCGATGTTGTCGACGAGGAACGTGTCTGCCCCGTCGCCGACCACTACCTGTTTGCCGTTCACATGTACTGGTATGTAGCGAACCTTCTGCGCCCAGCTCGGCTCAGGAGAAACTCGGGAACTCATCTGGTATTGGACGGCTCGGCGTCGGGGCAAGTGGTGGCGTGACCTCGGCAACAGCCAGCTGGCCTGAGCAGTAGCGGCTTGAGCCAAATGGCCACTGAGAAAGACGTGAAGCTTGTGATTCATTTTGAACTCTCGAGGGTATCCCTGGGAGGCCCTGGGGTCACCTCGGAGCAGTCTTGGGGCTTCTGGGAGCCATGCTGGAAGCTGTCTTGGGCAGGCGTGGCCCACAGGGCGCCGTCCTGGTTCAGATCGTACAGAGATGCCTCGATCGTACGAGATGCCCACCCCGGTTCAGGACCGCCTCCAGCATGCCTCCAAGAGGCCACAAGACCGCCACCAAACGGCACTGCCCGAAGCAACCCGCTGGCCCAAGCTGCGGTGGATGTACCCTCGGCTGACGCTGACGCCAGCGAAGCGCTCGCCCGTCCAGCAGCTCCGAGCGCGGGACGCCGGCAGAGCTGATCGCCAAGTCGGACAGCGTGGGCCTCGCGGCATCAACCGCCGTCCCGCCCACGCCCTCCGCCGACGCCTGCCTCCTGGAGCACGTCCAGGACAGGGCGCCCGCCTCGAGGAAGCTGCTGCGGGACGCAGGAGGCGCGTCGTGAACCAGCAGGGCCGAGGCTGCACCTCTGGCCCGCCGAAGGCCAAGCTGGGGGGGCGCCATGGCAGGGAACACACGACGCGCGGAGGCCGAGGGCCTCCGGGGCCTCGAGGCCGCGGAGGGCGCCCGCAGCTCCGCCCGCTGCGCGGCGTGCGCCCTCGGAGCCGCCCCGATCGACGGGCCCTCGGCCGGCACGGCCCGACCGAGGGGCCCCCGGGGCGGGGCCCCCGCAGCCGGGCGAGGGCCCGCCCGTCGGCGGCCGGGGCTGCGGGCTGCGGGCTGCGCGCGGCCTTCGGGCTGCGGCGGCCGAGCGTGACGGCCGGGCGAGGCGCGGCGAGGTGGCGGCCGCGCCGGAGCACGCCGTGCGAGGCCTCGGGGGCGTCGCGGGGCGAGGCCGCGGGCCGAAGGCGTCCACGGGCACGCGGCGAGGCCTCGGCCCAGAGGAGGCTGCGCTCGCCTTCCTCGGCCGAGAGGCTGCAGCCCGTACGCCCTGCAGGTGTGTGTGCAGCGCGCGGCGGGGCGTGCCGCTGCCGGGCGATCCGGGGAGCTCTCGCCGCCTCGAAGAGGGAGCTCGCCGGCCCAGGCTGTCCCACCCGCGTCGGCACGTCGGCTGCCCAGGGGCTTGCAGGCACGGGCGGCAACGCCCGCGGCCAGCGCAACACCCCCTCGCGCTGCCCGGGAGTGGTGGACTTCGGGAAGGGCTCGCAAGGACGCGAGCCGCTCCCGCCGTTCCGAGGAACAGCAAGTTCGAGGCCCGCCCACGAGCGCCTTCGACGCTGACGCAGTGGGCCAAGCAAGCGCAGAACCGCACGCGCTGCTTCGGCTCGGTGTGCGGCTGCGAGCTTTCCCAGGAGCGGACGAATGCCATCGAGAAGCTCGAGCATGGTGGACGGTGGAGCACTCGGACGTCTTTCGTCAGGAGTGCGGCCCCATCGAGAAGCTCGAGCATGGTGGACGGTGGAGCACTCGGACGTCTTTCGTCAGGAGTGCGGCCTTCTCTACCAGAATGGCACACGTGATGCTTGATCGCTCTGGGGGAGTGTGTTTGCTATGCACGTACAATAACGTTTGCATATCCGCCTCATCTGTGGGGCGAGCAGCTCCCCGAGCTGCTCGGTCGGGCGTTGCGTTGCGTTGCGTCTATGACTGGCTCGAGGGGCTGAACTGGCGATGGCTGAGGGACATCAAGGACGGGCACCGCCAGCTGCTACGCTTGTCGGGTAACTGCTGGCCGAGAGAGTGCGGCTGTAGTGTACAGCCCTGTCGTCTGGCGGCGACGGCAGCCTCCAGCTCCGCATACCTGCTCACTTCAAGCTCGACCTCTAGCAGGCCTGATTCCCTGAGGCGAGCCTGTCACACCTGCAGAAGCAGCGCAGCAATGCGCACTAGCGCCACACCGACGCTACGGGTGTCAGGCGATCCGCGAGGCGCAAGCGGCAACGCCGACCGCGCGTACCCGGCCGGCCATCGGCCGCCATCGATGGGGGCGGCCAAATCGGCTGCGCGCGAGCGCCCATCGACGAACCTGCACTACTGGGGCGCGGCCACCCGCGAGGGCAGTGCGGACGAGCACCCGCGCCGACCGTGCCAGGGCACTCCGAGGAGACAGCGCTGGACAGCCCAGGCGCAGCTGACCCAGCGTGGCGGCCTGAAGGGCGACAGGCCGCTCCTCCTCCTCCTCCTCCTCCTCCTCCTCCTCCTCCCCCTCCTCCTCCTCCTCCTCCTCCTCCTCCCCCTCCTCCTCCTCCTCCTCCTCCTCCTCCTCCGCCTCCTCCTCCTCCTCCTCCTCCTCCGCCTCGATCATGGCCCGGTGGAGGTCACCCCGCTCGCGGAGGCCGGCAGCTGCAGCTGCGGCCGAGAGCCGGAGCGAGGGGCCCGCCCCGCCAGCCCAGGGGCGGACAGGGCCGCCGGCGACCTTGTGCGGCAGGCACGAGGCGCCGGGCCCGCCCCCCGCAGCGTGCGGCGGCGTCCCTTGTCGCCCCCCCTCCGATCTGCGAGCTCCTCGGCCCCAGAGAGGCCGCTCGCACAGGAAACGATCGACCCGACTTGTCTTGTAAACGTCGAGAGCAACCTTCTCGAAGTCCAGTAACAAGTGCAGGCCAGTTCTTAATACATGGGATAAAAAAAACATAGGATATTGAACAATGCATCGTGTATGAATAAATGTATGCATGAACTCATCGTTGTTTTTAGTACCAAAGCCCTGCATCTGTAAGACACGCTCCGCACGCGGAGCATGCATTAAAAAAAACGGCACTGCAACGCACAAGCAGGGCAGCACGCAGCACACACCGTGGAGCGGGGCGATGGCCCCCCCCGGCGGCCGCCGAGGAGGCGCCCCCCGCGGCGCCCGCGCCGCGGCGCCCGCGCCCGCCAGAGGCGGGGCGCAGAGGGCGCCCCCCGGCGCCCTGCGCGCCGAGGGCCGCGCCGCGCGCCCGCCTCCGCACGGAAAGCCGGCCGCGCCGCGGGGCCCCGCGGCTCCGCGGCGGCGGCGGGCGGGGCCGCGGCGGCTGCGGCGGGCCGAGCGCGGAGGCGCCGCTGCCGCCCCGCCTTGGCCACAGCTCCGTCCTGGCCATCTTAGCGGGCGAAGAACGGTATAACATAAATAAACTTTTTCGCCGTCGGGGGCACCTGCCCCTGGGCGGTGGAAAGTTTATACCCCCCAGGGACACCTGCCCCAGGGCGGTATAAACTTTCCAGCCGCCCAGGGGCAGGTGCCCCCGACGGCGAAAAAGTTTTATTTAATACCGTTCTTCGCTCGCTGACCATCGCCGCTCCGACGAGGGCCGCCCTCGCGAGGGGGGGCGACGGCCGGCCCGCGCGGGCCGCGGCCGCGCGATCGGCGTCGGCCAGAGAGCCCGCGGCGCGTGCTGGCCACGGGCACCGTGCCTCTCCTGCCTCGAGGGCCGGTTCACGCGGTGGCTCTGTGCAGGCCCTGCCTGCACCGCCAGTCCTGCCCCGAGGGGGCGGCGCCCTCTCTCCGCGCGCGCGGGGAGGGGCGCCCGTGGCCTTCGCCGAGGGCGTCCCCGATGCCTGCCGCCGCTCGGGCGTCCATTTCCCGTGCATTTTTTCGGTTTCGTGTGCGTGGCTTCTCTGCTCGATGGCCCAGGGTGGTCCTCGACGGTTCTCGCCGAGAACAACAATGCACACGTCCGAGCGATGCCCAGGATGTGGCGCATGGCGGGCCCGCGCCCCCGATACTGCCTGGAGCAGACGCGCCAAAAGCGGGCGGAGGCCGCCTGGGCACGGGATCGGGCTACGCCGAATTGACCCAGCCCACCTGGCGCGCGGACGGGCAGAGCAGCATGATCCAGGTAGTGGACCAGCAGAAGCTCTTCAGCCCACCGGCCCTGATTATGACGTGTTCATCGGTTGGCTGCATTCCCCGAGGCCGATGCTTGCAGGTCTCGGCTCAGCTTACAAACAAAGCAGTGACGAACTGCTGTTGAGGTGGAACGCGTCGTTTCGAACCAGTTCGCCCCTGCAGGAGAGATGGCAAATTCGTGCACTCGCGACGGAACATAGACAACGCGATGAATGAATGGTGAAGTGACGGTGCTGTCCAGACCAAGAAATGGTTCAACCATGTTCGGACTCGGAGGCGCCTGTGATAGCTGGGGAGTCCCGAGTTTGTGGGGTAACGTGTACACACATGACACAGTTTAAGCCAAATGCCGATCATACCCATTCGCTGCGGCCCGTTCGGGGTCGTGTGCGGAGTTGGGCTTAGCCGCAGATGAGCCTGGATTAGTGAAACAGAGAAGATCAACAACGGACCATTCAAAGAACGGGAATCGGAAGAGAAGGGGAATGGGAGACGGGCGTAAGAGCATTAGTAGTGGGGAAGACATTAGGAGGAGGCATGGCGTGGTATGCGCTCCAATGGAGGAAAAGAAAAGAGGAAGAGAAACAAAAGAAGGGGCGGAAGACAGGAGGAGGCATATATGGAATGCAATGACTGCGAGGCTGGACGTGAAGGGGGAGCGAGACAGGGGGCACGTCAGACAAATTCATATTCTCGCTCCCCTGTCGCAACTCCGTCGCGTCCATCCTTTCAATTTTGAATCGCTAATTCGCTCAAACTCCGTGATGATCACCACGCCGCCAACATAAAAAACACCGCAGTGAAAGAGATCGCGGTACGCCCAAAACTTGCACATCCATATCGAACACTGGGATGATCCATGTAAGCACCGCCCGCCGATCACCCAATTAACCACTCCCTGTCGCTGTCATCTGGTGCAACGTGAGATACGCAGGCACTATCTAGCATTGAAGGTGGGAGAGCGACAAGACAATTGGGCATTGCAGATGAAGGAATGGAAGGGGCTCGACAGGAGGGACGAGAGACACATTACATATAATCGACCTTGCGAGTAGCCCAATCCCATGCAGCTGCGCGTAGCGCACTAGCGGCCGTCTCCGCATGCGCTGGACGCTACGCGCACAGTCCGCGTGAGCGGTGCGACGGTAAAGTTGGCGGGGGGACCGCATGCGAGCTCCACCGCTGGGGCCGCAGGTGGAGCCCCCCCGTAGGGCGCGATCCGCGTGAGAGGGGTGCCGAAACGGGCGAGGAGTGCACGCGGAGGCGCCCCCTGAGGCCGCAGGTGGCGTCCCACAGCGGGGAGCCGTCCGCGCGAATACTTGGCGGGAGAGCGCACGCGGACCCCGCGCAGTGGGGCCGTGGGCGGGCGCAACGCCCTGCGGGGCCTGGTCCGCGTGAGATGCGTGCGCCGAGCAGGGCGGCGGGCGAAGGCGGACGGGACCGCTGGGGCCGCACGTGGAGTTCCCTGGATGGTGCGGTCCGTGTGATCGCGGCGGGGGAGCGCCTGCAGATCCGCCCGCCAGGGCCGGGGGTGGCGCTGCTTCTGGGGCGCGATCCGGGTGAGGGGTGTGCCGAGCTGGGCGACCTGGGGCATGCGGACCTGTCCGCTGGCGCCGCCTGGTGAGCCCCCCTCTATGGGGCACTGTCCGTGTGAGGGGCGTGAGGGCGAAGTGGGCGGGGCGACCGCATGCGACCTCCCTCACTGGGCCCAGAGGTGGAGCTCCCCATGGGGTGCGATCCGCGTGATGCGTGCCGAAGCTGGCCGGTGGAGCGCTTGCATGACCCGCTCGCCGGGGCTGCAGGCGGAGGTCCCTATGGAGTGCGACCCGTGTGGGACGTGTGCCGTTTTTCCTGCGCACTCCCCCCGGCGATATCCTCCGTGCAGCTCCCGGCGCAAGCGTTCACGAAGCCAACTATCTCGGACCCACGCGTGCGCGCGGCTGTTCCGCTGGCAGGGGACTTCCAGGATTTCCGCCATCACGTAGGGATATGATTAAAACCCCACGCTGCCTGGGCAAGTGCAGTGTGCTGGGAGTGACCTAGTGCACCTCGGTCGCTCCAAACCTCGAGCGAGGCAGCGCAGCATGCCGGCCCGGCCCACGGAGGCCCAGGTGGAGAGCTCCCTCTGGGGCGCACGACTCTGTCCACCGCAGCCGCAGCGGCAGGGCAGCGTCGGCAGGCTGCAGGCAGCGCCACATGGGCAGAGGCAGAAGAAGGGGGAGGGGAGGGGGAGGGCGAGGGAGAGGGACAAGGGGGGGGGAGGAGACTTGTGGCGCAGCGGAGAGGAAGCTCAGGACCCAGCAGCGCAGGGGGGGGGGGGGGTCGGGGGAGCACCTGAGCGAGTGCAATGTGCAGTGTGTGTGTGTGTGTGTGTGTGTGTGTGTGTGTGTGCGTGTGCGTGTGCGTGTGCGTGTGTGCGTGTGTGCGTGTGTGCGTGTGTGCGTGTGTGCGTGTGTGCGTGTGTGCGTGTGTGCGTGTGTGAGTGTGTGAGTGTGTGGGTGTGTGAGTGTGTGTGTGTGTGTGTGTGTGTGTGTGTGTGTGTGTGTGTGTGTGTGTGTGTGTGTGTGTGTGTGTGTGTGTGTGTGTGTGTGTGTGTGTGTGTGTGTGTGTGTGTGTGTGTGTGTGTGTGTGTGTGTGTGTGTGTGTGTGTGCGTGCGTGCGTGCGTGCGTGCAGTGCGTGCGTGCGTGCGTGCGTGTGTGGTGTTGTGGTGCGTGCTGTGCATGTGGTGTTTGTGTGTGTGTGTCGTGTGGGTGTGTGTGTGTGTGTTGTGTGTGTGAGTGTGCGTGTGCGCGTGTGCGTAGAGCGTGTGCGTGTGCTTGTGAGTTGTGAGTGTGCGTTGGCGTGTGTACGTGTGCGGTGCGTAGTGGGTGCGTGTGCGTGTGCGTGCGCGCGCGCGCGCGTGTGTGTGTGTGTGTGTGTGTGTGTGTGTGTGTGTGTGTATGTGGCACAGGCTCCGCGGAGAGAAGAGCGAGAGGCCGTTTTTGCCTGGGGGCGGCCGCAGGGGCGAGACCACGCCAGCCACAGGACGCCAAAGGGCGGACACAACAGGCCCACGGAGGCTGACTACCGCGGTGCCACTGCGCGCTCGCTCCGTGCTCCGTGCGGAGCCAGCCGCGCACACACAACGAGTCGCCTCGTTCGCTCGCGCAGCTGCGTTCTATTATCCTCCTCCTCCTCCATCCCCCGCCCCCCTCATCTCCTCCTTCCTCCTCCCTTCCTCCTCCTCCCCACCTCCTACTCCCATCCTCCCTCACCTCCTCTCCCTCCTACATCCTCCCTTCCTCCTCCTCCCCCCTCCTTCTCCCGCGCCTCCCTCCTCCTCCCTTCATCCCTAACTCCTCCTCCTCCTCCTCCTCCCCCTCCTCCTCCGCCTCCTTCTCCTCCTCCTCCCTCCTCCCTCCTCCTCCTCCTCCTCCATCCCCCCGGACGACGATTATCCTCGTCTTCCCCTCCCCCCCTTGGCCCTTCCCACCCTGGCCCTCCGTTCCTCTTCCCCCTTGCCCCTCCACTGACCTTGCCATGCCACCCCATCAGAGCCCTACCTCTTCGTTCCCTTCGTTCGTTCCCCCCTCGCCCTTCCCCCCCCCACCCCAGCGCTCCCAGGCGGCGCTCCCGCCCTCCCAAAATCGGCTCCAGCGGTCCCGAAGGGCCGGCCCCAAGGACGGCCACCCCTAGACTGGCCCCCACGAGAGACTCCCTGAGAAGGCATCGACGGGTTCTCCCTCCCCGCCCACCCCAGCCAAAAAAAAATAAGGAGCTGCGCGTCCCCGCGCGCACGTCAGACTACCTGTTTTTCTCCTCTCCGCGGGAGGCCGCTCGAGATCTGCGGTGCGCGCTTTTGCTCCCATCGACGTGGGCCACGAGGCCATAGCCCCGAGGCCGAAGCTCTGCACACCAGGCCGCCTGGGAGATCCCTGCCCAGAGACGACGATGCCTTCCCGCACGCTAGAGGGGAACAATTAGTGACCCCCCCCCCGGCCCCCCAAACTCAAAGTTGGCGCGCGGGGGGGGAGACTGCGGTCGAGGTGCAACTCATCAATCCCACCGCCAAGTTTGAACATTGGGGGGGAGGGGGAGGCGTTCACAGGTGAATGTGGCACGAGTGTTCGCTATTTTTTTCCGAGGCCTATATGATCATTGCATTCCCAAGTTCAGCCTCTGCATGCGTATGCCTGGCAGGGCGCGATCTCTACTAGTCAAGTCAAGCACGGTCGAAAGGGCCTATGGGGGCCCCTTGCTCCGCAACCGGAGACGGGTGGCGTGAGACAAAACATGGCAACAAAAACGGGCTTGCAAGCGACAGTTGGCGGACATTGCTTGCGTGCGATCGGATGTGATCGGCTGCAGGGGCCCAGCGTTCCCGAATAAGCTTTCTGCCCTGTGAACCCTCCGAAGTGAAGGAGAAGGAGGGAAGCGTTGAAGCCATCGGGGGCGGAGCCCCGTCCACTCCATCCAGGATGCCCACGGCGGCGTCGGGACGAACAGGAGGAGCACGACGGCGGAGCAGAATCGGGGGCCGGGAGCACGAGGACGAGAGGAGGATGCACAGGAGCAGGAGGAGATCGAAGGGGCCCTGGGGCACACCAAGAAATACACACGAACAACAGGACCCCCCACACATATTTCCCCATACTCTCTGGGTGTCCGTCTTCCCCCCCCCCCCCACTGCCCCCTGTTTTCCCACATGTTCTGGGGGAGCGACGATGAACTCTGTCCGTGTGTGTGCTTTTCTTCCCCCCTGGGGAGAGGCAGGCGCAGGAGTAGGGGGCCGGATGTGAACCCTACCCCCTACCCCCCACGATTTCGGAGGGGGAGGGTGGGTTTCACCGTGCTCGGGAGCTCCCGAAAGAAGTGAACCCCACCCTCCACCTCAGAAATCGTGGGGGGTAGGGGTAGGGTTCACATCTGGCCCCCTAAGGAGGGGAAGGGGCCGCCCGCGAGCTCCGATCTCTCCCCCCCGATGCGACCCCGGCGGGCCGCCCAGGCCGCCCCACGGAGCGGGGCGCCCTGCCGAGCAGGTGGTGGCCCCGCCCACCCTCGGGAGCGGACAAGAGGGGGGTGTCCAAGAGGGGGGGGGTGCAAACCATGACCGGCGGCACGTGCGCGGCCCAGCGGGGGGGGGGCCAGGGACGTGATGAGATGAGAAGAGGCGCCATGAGATCTGGGGAACTATCATGGCCCACGTCGTGATATCCCCCCCCCTAGTCATCACCCCCCTCTTTGCCGCCCCGCCCACCCGCCCCGATCGACATCGGCCCGCCGATCGGCCGGAGACGGTCGGACTGGAACGCCCCAAAACGATGTCCCCTAGTCTTAAGTCGGGCCTGTCCCCCTACATGGGGATTATCCACGAAAACAAAAAAACTCAAATTATCCCAGTGCGACCCTACCTAGGAGTTGGAACCTCTAGGAAAGCAACATGCTATGCTCTGCTATGCTCTGCTATGCTATGCTATGCTATGCTGCGCAATGCTATGCTGGGCTAGGTTAGGCTATGATATGCTATGCTATGCTATGCTATGCTATGCTGCGCTATGCTATGCTGCGCTATGCTGCGCTATGCTATGCTATGCTATGCTGTGTTTGTGCTTTGCCTTCGAGTTTGCCTTCACTTTTGCCTTTGCTTTTGCTTTTGCTTGGCACCCAGGGAGCGCAACTGGGGGAACCGCGCGTTTGCTTTTACCTTTGCTGTTGCTTTTGCTTGGCTCCCAGGGGACTGGGGGAACCACCCGGGGCGGTTTACACTGCCCGGCCCCTTTAAGCTAAGAGAGTAAGAACCCTTTCTAGGCAGAGCCTAGGTAGGGAAAAATGATCAAACAATTATCCCAGTGCGACCCTACCTAGGAGTTGGAGCCCCTCGGAAAGCAGCATTAGTAGTAACAGTAAAGCTCAGCTAAAGCTAAGCTAAAGCTAAGCTGAAGCTGAGCTGAAGATAAGCTGAAGCTGAGCTAAAGCTAAGCTAAAGCTAAGCTAAAGCTGAGCTAAAGCTAAGCTAAAGCTAAGCTAAAGCTAAGCTAAAGCTAAGCTGAAGCTAAGCTAAAGCTAAGCTAGAGCTCAGCTAAAGCTAAGCTGAAGCTAAGCTGAAGCTAAGCTGAAGCTAGGCTAAAGCTAAGCTAAAGCTAAGCTAAAGCTAAGCTGAAGCTAAGCTAAAGCTAAGCTAAAGCTAAGCTAAAGCTAAGCTAAAGCTGAGCTAAAGCTGAGCTAAAGCTAAGCTAATGCTAAGCTAAAATTAAGCTAAAGCTAAAGCTAAGCTAAAGCTAAGCTAGAGCTAAGCTAAAGCTAAGCTAAAGCTAAGCTAAAGCTAAAGCCCCCAGGGGACTGGGGGAACCGCGGGGCGGGGACTGGGGGAACCGCCCGGGGCGGTTTACACTGCCCGGCCCCTTTAAGCTAAGAGAGTAAGAACCCTTCTAGGCAGAGCCTAGGTAGGGAATAATCCGAAAATAATCAGGGGACTATTTTTTGAGTATTTGTTGGCCCTGTTGGGGTATGTTAGGAGTATTTTCTATTTTTCGTCGAAAATCCCCCTGTAGGGGGACAGGCCCGACGTAACTCTAGTTCTCAAGCTGATATTCCAGGAAGCTTACTGTCTCCATTCGCAGCACTGCTATTGGTACAGGGAGCCCTACGAGGTCCCCGGCGGCAGCCTGGTGGACGGTTTACCGCAAGCACCCAGTTGACCGACCCTTGGAGAGGACACGCGAGAGGACACAAGACCCTTCCGAGGGCCACGTTGCCACAGAACTGCAGGAGGCATGGGTCGCAGGACACAGGACACGAGGGTACCCTCGATACTTCCAGGGTCGACCTACTAATCAGGGCCGCCTGTACATGTCCCCCGATCGAGGCCCGATCGGACATGGGGGGGCGGAGAGGCGGAGGCGAGGGGGGGGCAAAGGCGCGAGAGGGAGAGAGAGAGAAGGAGAGGGGCACGTGGGGATG
>CAUYUJ010000814.1:49374-86874 GCA_963575745.1 Prorocentrum cordatum
TCCGGGGCCGTCCGAGAATGGAGAACTGGTCTCAGCAAAATGGTCGAGATGTCGAGGGCACGCGGTGCTGTCGTGTCCGGAACCAGGTGCGGCACATCCAGTTTCTTCTGTTGGGGCAGATCTCCACCCCATCACGCAAGTTTCAGGATCCTCCAGCCCGGACCTCTGGAGGCCCTCTTGGCCTGGGTACCTCTACATATAGACCGGCGGAGAGCTCCAGAGGCCTCTGGCTGGCGTCCCCGAGGGAAGGGAACGGGGGGTGGCCTCGATACAGCTTCGCCGATCTCCGACGAGGTGGCTTTTGTCAATGCCAGCCTTTTCCTTGCTCCGCCGATCTCCGACGATGCGGCTTTCTCAATCCCAGCGTTCTCCTTCCATCTCGGCCTCTGGGGCTCCAGGGCCCGTTCCTGGGCCCTCGGGCCGCCAGACCTGGATCTGGGGCGAGGGCCTGGCCTCGGGGAGGGGCTCGGGAGCTCTGGGGCCGCGGATTGGAGCAATCACGTCGGAGGACGTCGACCTGGGCTCGCCCCTCGCCGAGAAAGCTTCCCTGCTCTGTGTTTGGGTCGGCGCCGCCTCCCGGGGGCCCGCCCCCGCGAGTCCTCGAGGGGCCGTGGGCGGAACGCCGCTCCAGCGGCCGCGCGAGGCAGCGGCCAGAAGGCCGGCCCGGGCCTCGAGGGCACCTGTGGGCCTGTAGAGGCTCGACGATGTTGCGAAGGCCTTACGGCCGATGCCGCCGACCCTGTAGGCAGCGACGACGAGGACAATGAAGGCAGAGGGGTCCAAGATGCCCTCGGATGGCTCGAAGACGGCGCCAGATGCCTGCAAGGTCGTCCGAGGACAGCTCGAGAGGCCTCCTGGCGGATTCTGCCTGACTCCTGACGCTTTCCTGCGTCTTCGGCCCCAGCCTCCACTTCGCACCGGTTTCCAGTGCCCGAGGCGCCCGTCCTCGGTCGACTCTCGGCGGCGGGGCCCCGCGCGGCCCGCCTGCTCCGCGGGGCAAGTCTTGGGGCCGTGTCGGGCCTTCGCTTCGAGGCACTTCGGAGCCTATTCGTTTTCTTTTGTTTGTTTTTTGTTTTTTCTTTTTGTTTCTTCTCCCCTCCCTTTCTGTCTAGAGACGCTACCTCCTCCTCCTCTTCCTCGCCCTCCTCCTCGCCCTCCTCCTCCTCCTCCTCCTCCTCTTGACTGCGATCGCCGGCGCTTCCGGGACACAAGAAATGTCTTCGGCCTCTGGTGGTCGGTCTCGGGCCCCAGGGTCAGTCCCAGGGGCGGGGCCGAGAGGTCCGGGGTTTCGAGATTCGAAAGTCTACGCAGTCGTCGCATTGCTTGGTTCAGCCGTCCTTCTGGAGGGCCCGAAGTGGCCACGGAAAGACTGGGAGCGAAGGCTAGCACGAGTTCCTGTCGGTGTCGCCGCGGACGATGTCCACTTGGGATTGAAATGTCAGCTCAACAGCGGGCGTTGTCGGTTTTGGGCGACGTGTGCTGTTGGGCATCGCGCCCGTTTTTCCGTGCCTCTTTCGGGCGTGTCAGGTCTTGCAGCCCCCTCTGGTCAACACCCGAAGGCCGGCCCGGGCGTCGTGGGCACGCCGCCCTACCACATCCCCAGACGTCCTCTTTTTTGCTGCTGTGCTTGTGTCGGGTCTTTTCCCATCCGCGGCCCCCAGGAGGTCCCGACCCCTCCCTCGGGGTCCGCCTCTCGTCCAGCCCACTCTCGGCGGTCGATCTCACGGGCCTCTGGGGGCCTCGAAGCGAAGGGGGAGCGCCCGGACTGAAAAGATCAATCCTCCGCCTGCCTGGGCCCCGGCCCCAGCCCTCTGGCAGGACACTCCCCGCCTCCCAGCCGCGCGACGAGGCCCTGCGGCCCCCCCCCTTTGGCCCGCCGAGGTGTGGCTGCGCAGCCCGGCGCCCGATTCCGCCGCGCCCGCGGCGCCCTCGGCGGCGAGCGGCCAACGCGTCCCGCCGCCTGCGCTGCCAGCGCCAGCCGGGCAGGCGCCGCGGGGGCCGGCCCAGCGCCAGTCAGGTCCAGGGGGTCCGTGCGTGTCGACCGCGGGCCCCTGCGGGGCGGGGGTCGAGGGAGGGAGGGTGTCGGACAGGGTGGCGGTGAGGAGGATGAGGGGGGGGATGATGAAGGGCCGGTGTTCGCCTTCGCCTGCCAGCTCGTCGCGGTTTCGTTCGGCGTCAGGGGTGGAGCCTCAGGAAGGCTTGCGGACACGCGGTCCGGGAGGTGTTGGAGGGGAAGGATGATGATGATGATGATGATGATGAGATGATGATGTATGTAGAGGAGATGATGATGATGATGATGATGATGATGATGAGGAGGAGGATGAGGATGAGGATGAGGATGAGGATGAGGATGAGGATGAGGATGAGGATGAGGATGAGGATGATGAGGATGATGATGAGGAGGAGGAGGAGGAAGAGGAGGAAGAGGATGAGGATGAGGATGAGCATGAGAAAGCGGATGAGGAGGAAGAGGAGGAGGAGGGGTAGTAGTAGTAGTAGTAGTAGTAGTAGTAGTAGTAGGAGGAGGAGGAGGAGGAGGAGGAGGAGGAAAAGGAGGGAGGAGGAGGAGAAGGAAGACAAAGAAGAAAAAGAGGGAGAGGAGGAGGAATACGACGAATAGTACTAATCATCGTTCCAGTTATAACAATAGAACAGTAATTCTACGAATCGTAGCGATGACATTGCTAGTGACAATATCGATCTCCATAGCATTATAACTAGCAACACGAATGATAAGATAATTGATCATACTAAGAGCGATAAGACGAATAATAATACTATGAATAGTGAAACTAAACACACGAAGAGCGCGACGAATAATCGTACTAATGTTAATACTACTAAGAGTGAGAAGTTTACGGGTACTAACAATAGTAATGGGGAGAGGAATGCTATCACTAATCAGTAGTATTGAGAAGACTGCGACTGATCATCATATTGATATCATTCACGTTGAGTATACTGAGAGTATTAGTAATCCTACTCATACTACGAATGATGCTGGTAAGGCTAGTCAGAATAATCATAACAATACTGATAATCAGGACCATAATGGCAGTTTTAGCATTACGAATCGTGGTAATAATAGTTGTAACGAAACTTGTAAGTATATGATTAGCAATACTAGTCAGACAAAGAAGAACAATACTCATTCCACTGATGAGAAGACTAAGCAGACGAATGCTCCGAATACTTGAACACTACTGATACATACGGCAAAACGAATAATACATACATGGCGACTAGAAATACTGCTCAGATGCATTAGCAATGGTACGAATAATACTACTACCAGAAGAAACTTATACTGATACGAATACTACAGCGACTTGGACAATACTGCAGCTAACACGAACACTACTAATAGCACTAAGACTACTACTCGTAGCGCGAATGCTACTACGACTAGTAATTCCGCCGCTAATACTACTACTGCTACTGCTACTACTACTACTACTACTACCACTACTACTACTACTACTACTACTACTACTACTACTACTACTACTACTACTACTACTACTACTACTACTACTACTACTACTACTACTACTCAAACTAACACTGTTACTAATAGTACCACTAAGAGTTCGATTCACGAAATTAAGAGATCAAGCATTCTGAGACTATTCTTAATACTACTACTAATAACACCACTTGATAATATTTCTGAGAACGCGATCAATGCGACGACCAGTGGTAATACGAGTATCAATCAGAGTAATCATGGTACAACGAATGATCATGCTACATTCGAAGGGGCGTATTACTTTCAGCAAGAAGAATTAACATGTTATTCCAAGGAAGCTGAACAAAAACAACATTCGTGTGGGAAGGAGGAAGGAGGCGGAAGAGGAGCAGGAAGAGCAAGATGATGAGGAGGATGAGGAGGAGGAGGAGGAGGAGGAGGAGGATGAGCAGGACGAAGAGGAGGAAGAGGAGGGGGAGAAGGAGGAAGAGCAGGAGGAGGGTGGGGAGGGGGAGGAGGAAGGGAAGGGGGAGGGGGAGGAGGAGGAGGGAGGAGGAGGAGGAGGAGGAGGCGGCAGGAGAGTGAGGAGGCGGGATGGCGGCGGCGGGAGGCGGAGGAAGGAGGAGGAGGAGGACAGGAGGTGGAGGAGGAGGAGGAGGAGGAAGAGCAGGAGGAGGGGAGGAGGAGGAGGAGGAGGAGGAGGCGGAGTGAGGAGGGAGGAGGAGGAGGAGGAGGAGGAGGAGGATGAAGGCGATTGGAGGAGGATATGAGGGGTGTGAGGATATGGAGGAGGAGGAGGAAGAGGAGGCGGAGGTGGAGGAGGAGGGGGACGAGGAGTTGGAGGAGGAGGAGGAGGAGGAGGAGGAGGAGGAGGTTGTGGAGAGGGAGGTGACGATGCGGATGTATGAGGATGACAGGATGAGGGATGGGATGAGGAGGACGAGGAGAGGAGGAGGAGGAGGAGGCGGAGGAGGAGGAGGAGGAGGAGGAAGGAGGAGGTAGAGGAGAGACGGAGGAGGGGGCAAGAGCAGGAGGAAGAGCAAGAGAAGGCGGAGGAGAAGGAGCAGGAGGAGGATGAGGAAGAGGCGGAAGAGGATGAGAAGGACGAGGACGAGGAGGATGAGGATGAGGAGGATGAGGAGGAGGATGTGGAGGAGGAGGAGAAGGAGGAGCAGGAAACGGAAAATGAGGAGGAGACGGAGGAGGAGGAGGATAGGAAGGAGGGAGAGGAGGCGGAATAGGAGGAAGAGGAGGAGGGGGAAGACGAGGAAGAAGAAGACGAGGAAGAACAAGAGGAGGAGGGGGGTGAAACAGGAGACGGAGAGCCAATGGGGGCATGCTGATGCTGCTGATGATGACGATGCTGATGCTGATGCTGATGATGATGATGCTGATTATGATGATGATGATGATGATGCTGATGATGATGATGATGATGATGCCGATGTTGCTGATGATGCTGATGCTGATGATGATGCTGCTGATGATGATGCTGCTGATGATGATGCTGATGCTGATGATGATGATGATGATGCTGATGCTGCTGCTGCTGCTGATGCTGATGATGCTGATGCTGATGGTGATTAAGAATACGATGCTGATGATCATGATGGGGATGATGATGATGATGATGATGATGATGATGATGATGATGATGATGATGATGATGATGATGATGATGATGATGATGATGATGATGATAAGGATGATGATGATGATGATGATGATGATGATGATGATGATGATGATGATGATGATGATGAGATGATGATGATGATGATGACGATGTTATGATTGATGTATGTGATGTTGATGGATGATGATGATATGATGATGATGCTGATAGTGATGTGATGCTGATGATGATGCACGATGATGCTGTTGATTGATGATGATGATGATGTTGTGATGATGCTGTGATGATGTATGGTGATGATGAGATGATGATGATGGAAGATGATGGTGATGCGTGATGGTGATGGTGTTGATGATGGATGATGATGATGATGATGATGATGATGATATGATGATTGATGATGATGATGATGCTGATGCTGCTTGATTAATGATGCTGCTGATGATGATGGATGAGGGAGGAGGAGGAGGAGGTGGAGGAGGAGGAGGGTCGGAAGGCTGGTGGAGGACGAGAACGAGGAGGAGAAGGAGGAGGAGAAAGAGGAGAGCGAGGAAAAGGAGGAGGAGGCGGATTAGGAGGAAACGGACGAGGAAGAGCAGAAGGAGGAGGACGAGGAGAAGAGAGGAGGAGGAGGAAGAGGAGGAGGAGGAGGAGGAGGAGGAGGAGGAGGAGGAGACAAAACGAGGAGGAAGAGGAGAAAGAACTGGAGGAGCAGGAGGAGGAGGAGGAGGAGGAGGAGCAGGATGATTAGTTTTAAGCGTAGGATCAATAGTCATAGTATTAATTGTGATAGTGCTGATAAGGACTTCCACAACGCCGAATACACATTCATACCAATACTTGTAATAGTTTTCAGAGGAAGATTGATAATAACATTCAGCATACTTTTAAGACGGACAACACTTATAACTAATGCAAACGGGAAATAATAATATTACGGTTCAAATTAATAGTATGAACGATATTAGTAATCGTAATACGTCGAACAGAAATATGAATATTGCGAAGAATAATCATAACAAGAAGAACACTATCAAGAAGAAGAGGAAGAGGAAGAGGAGGAGGAGGAGGAAGAGGAGGAGGAGGAGGAAAGAGGAGGTGGAGAATCTGAGTGAGCCCAATATGCATCAGATCGATGCTGCAATATACCCTCCCGGCCCAAGTGCCCTCCTCATGATCCCCTCCCAGGTTTTCAACGTACCAGCATCTAGTGGGCCCGGCATTGAGTCGATGTCCCCGCTTTGTAAAGGATCAGGTGTGCATCCTTCTAGCGCGTCGTTAGAAAATCCGGACAGTTAGTCGTCCTTCCAGCGTAGTGTTCAAGGAAAGCTTCCGGCCACCATCCGTGTAAGCGTTGCGCAATCTTACATTTTGGTCAAGGTCTTCGAGGAAGCCTCAAGCGATAACCCCATCATGAAGAAGGAACCGTCTTCCATTGGTTCAGCTGCTACACATGTTGTGACGTTTCTGGTCATTTCAAGGTAGTCTCAAGCCAGAATTACGTTGTGAAACGGAGCCGTCCCCCATCCTCGCACTCGTTGCAAGTCTTGAAGACGGATGTGCTCGGTGCTAACACAACAGCCCCATTTTGAAAACGACCTCCACTCCCTCCCTTCTAACTCTTGCGAGCTTTTAGGACGAACGTGTGCGGCGCTAGGCGAAAGCCCCATTTCGAAAAAACACCGGTGCTCCATCCTTCTAGGTGTTGCGAACTTTTCGAGCGCCATTTTTGGAAATCAGTTGTGCTGCATCCTTGTTGGTGCGGCAAACTTTGAGACGAGTGTGCGCGACGCCAAGGCGAAAATCCAATTTTGACCTCCCCCCATCCATCCTGGTAGTTGTTGGAAATCAAGGGCCTTCCGTGGATCGGAGGCCCCTGGCGAAACACCCAACCCGCCCTGCCGACGCGTCTTGGGGTGCGACAGGAACGACATGTCTATGGGGAAAACATGAAGGAGGAGGAGGAGGAGGAGGAGGAGGAGGAGGAGGAGGAGGAGGAGGAGGAGGAGGAGGAAGAGGGGGGTTGAGAGGAGGAGGAGGAGGAGTAGGAGGAGGAGGAGGAGGACGAGAGGAAAAGAGGAAAGGAGAAAAAAAAAGGAGGAGGAAGAGGAAGAGAGTGGAGGAGGAGGCATAGGGAGACGAGGAGGAGGAGGAGGAGGAGGAGGAGGAGGAGGAGGACCCAACTAGGACCCAAGGAAGATGAGGAGGGAAAAAAGGAGAAGAACGGAGGAGACGAAAGAAAGAGAGGGGAGGAGGAGGAGGAGGAGAAGGGAAGAGGAGAGGGATAGAGGAGGGAGGAGGAGAGGAGGAGGAGGGGGAAAAAGGATGAGTGAGGAGAGGATGGAGGGCGGGATTGAGGAGGGAGGGGAGGGGAGGGGAGGAGGGAGGGAAGGAGGAGGGAGGAGGGGGAGGAGGAGGGAGGAGGGGGAATGAGGAGGAGGAGGAGGGAGGGCGAGGTGGAGGAGGGGAAGAGAGGAAGGAGGAGGCAGGAGGAGGAGGAGGAAGAGGAGGAGGAGGAGGAGGAGGAGGGGGGGGGCCGCGGTGCGTAGGATGCAGAGGCGGCGCTGCGCGCCGAGCGCAAGGCCGAACACCCCCTGGCCGCCTCCTGACGGACTCCCCTGGAGGCCGGCGCGGCCCGCGCGCTGCGCGTGGCGTTCGCGGTCTTCGTCACGGACGTGTCGAACCCCGCGGGGATGGACGCGCTGGCGGTGCTGGCGCACGGCGTGCGCAAGGCGGCTGCCCGGAGCAGGCTTGGGCCCCGTCGCTGGAAGAATCTGTGCGCCGGCGCAGACTTCGGCCGAGCTCCACCATCTCCTCTCGGTGAAACTTAAGACTCGAGTTTGCCGAAACTCGGATTCGCCGACGCTTTTTGAAGAGCCCGTCGTGGTTTTTGACGGTCCAGTTTTCGTGGGATGTCTGCGGCGGGAGTTCTCGTCAATTTTCAGACGGGGTCTCGCAATTCTTCTAACGGCCCTGTCAGGCTAACCCGAGTACCCCGAACCCGAGTCTTACGTCTCCCCGGTCCTCACCACGAAGGGGAGCCCTCTCTTCCAACGTCGCACTTTGGGCGTGGCGTAGGCCACCAGGGATTTCGACCCTGGGACTGGCTTTTCGTCTTGAGTTTTTTTGACGGTCCCTGGGACATTTCATCCAGAGGTGATTGAGCGTGAAGATTTGGTCAGCGCCATTTTTTGGCGACGGCCTGGTCAGGATCGGTGGGGGGGGGTGTTCTGTGGGCGCCGCCGTGCCTCCCCAGGCCTTCCGACGACACGATCTTGTCACACCTGGGCGCCCAGAGCTCCCGACCGCACCCCTGGGGGCCTGTCTCTCGTTGTGGGTCATGTCTTGACAGCCCCGGGGCCCGAAGGCGGCTCCCGCAGATCCGATCTTAGTCTGAGGAGGAGGAGGAGGAGGAGGAGGAGGAGGAGGAGGAGGAGGGAGGAGGAGGCGGAGGAGGGAAAGGAGGAGGAGGAGGGGAGGCGAGGGCGGAGGCGGAGGAAGGTGGAAAGGAGGAGGCGGCGGAGGAGGAGGAGGAGGAGGACGAGGTGGCGAGGCGCAGGAGGAGAGGAGGCAAAGGCGGAGGAGGGGGTAGCGGGAGGGGGAGGCCGCCTGCTGGGACCTGTTCGCGACGCCCGAAGGCCTGGATCGGGGGCCCCTCGCGAACGAGGCTCGACGAGCAGACTTGAGCTGTGGGCGCGCTCGCGACGCCCTCGCTCAGGGGCAACGGTATGGGGGGGATATGCTTAAGGGGGGGGGGGCAGCGCCTCGACTCCCCGTCGCCCATTCGTCACCGCAAGGGGTCTGATAGCCCGCCCCGCCCAGGACCGTGCGGTTTCGCCATGGGGGGCCCCTCGCCGATCCATCGTCGGTGTGTCGCCGATTCCACTTCGATGGCTTCCCCCCTGAGCCGGCCTCCTCCTGTCGTCCCCCCTCCCTCGCTGGGGGGGAGGTGAATTTTCGGCAGCACCCGGACATGCGCCGTCTGCTGTGCGCGTGCCGGCCCCGCATATTGCTGACGAGCGCACCGAAAAGTCGTGCGGTCTGGGCTCCGTGGCGGGCGCAGTTTTTTGGCCAGGCCGCTCGCGCACCAGTTTGCCTTAAGAGTGTTGCACCACAAGCTCGGGTCGGACGCGTGGCGCCCAGAGGGGCACACACACACACACACGGTTCTAGCATGCAGCATCTCCTCGTGCTGCCATGGCTCGTAGAGCTTCCCCACGAGCGCAGCGGCGAGGCGGTCGAAGTGGTGCGGCCGGGCTGCTGGGCCCGTTGGCCGGTGTCGTTCCGACGGGGCCGTCCCTTCGGTTTGAGTTGTGCCCCCCTCTCTCTCCAGGCACAGGGTGGACCTGCTGGTGCTGGCGCCCGAGAGGCTGACCGAGCCGGCGGAGAAGCACCTGCTGGAGGTGGGGTACAAGGAGACCTCGCCGCCGAAGCCGAAGCCGAAGCCGCCGCCGCAAGCGCCGCAAGCGCCGCCGCGGCCAGCGCCGTCGTCGTCGGCGGGCGCCGTCGTCGGCGACGTGGCGGTCGTCGTCGTCGCCGTCGCCGTCGTCGTCGTCGTCGTCGTCGTCGTCGTCGTCGTCGTCGTCGTCGTCGTCGTCATCGTCGTCGTGGTGGTCGTCGTAGTCGTCGTCGGCGTCGTGGTCGTTGTCGTGGTGGTGCGGGAGGTCGTCGCTGTCGTCGTCGTGGGCGTGGTCGTGGGTGCCGTCGTCGCCTTCGTCGTGGTCGTGGCTGAGGTGGTCGTCGTCCTCGTCGTCCTCGTCGCCCTCGTCGCCCTCGTCGCGTCCTCGTCCTCGTCGTCGTCCTCGTCGTCGTCGTGGTGGTGGTCGTTCTTGTCGTTGTCGTCGTCGTCGTCTTCTTCGTCGTCTTCGTCTTTGTCTTTGTCTTCGTCGTCGTCGTCGTCGTCGTCGTCGTCGTTGTCGTCATCGTCATCGTCGTTATTGTGGCCGTCGTCGTTGTCATCATTCTCCAGAAGTGCGAGTAGACGAGGAGGAGGAGGAGGAGGAGGAGGAGGAGGAGGGGAGGAGGAGGAGGAGGAGAGGAGGAGGAGGAGCAGGAGGAGTGCAGGGATGAGCAGCAGCTGCAGTAGCTGCAGGCAGCACTTGATATGCGCAGACGTGCGCGAACAAGCAGCGCATGCTTCGTATTAAGGCTTCATGCAATCATAAAAGCAGCAGCAAGCTGCTAAGCAGCAAGAGAGGATTGGGGGTTGGGGGTGGAGGGATGGGGGACGAGAGCGCAGTGGGTGGTTGGGAGCGGGGTGGGGGCGTTGTTTTTGAGGGTAAAAGAATAAGATCAAAAAATAAGAGGAGAGAGGGGGGTGGTGAGGTTACCAGGTTTGGAAGATTGAGAGATGAGAGAAGACAACAGGGAGAGTGGCAGTGTAGAAAATCGGAGAGAGGAGACGAGCGATAGAGAAGAGTGGTGTTACAGGATCCCCCCCCCCCCTTTCCCTAACTCCCCCTTGCCCCTCCCCGGCTTCGTCGTCCGTTCTCCATTCCCTTTTACAATCCCCTTTCCCTTCCCCTCCCTCCCCTCCCTCCCTCCCTCCCTCCTCCATCGTCCTTCCACCGCCCTTCGTTCTCTTGTCCGTCCTCTTTCTTCCATCCTCCTCCGTCTTTCCTCCTCCGTCGTTCCCCCTCACTCCTGTCGTTTCTTCCCCCCTCCTCCCTTCTAAACCCCTCCCTCCTAACCCCTCCCTCCTCCGTCCCCCCCATCCCTCCCCCCTTCTCCTCCCCCCTCTTCCCCCCCCTCCCTTTGTGCCTGCTTCCCTGACGCCCGCGGGCCCCGGCGGAGCCGACACGGCACCACTGGGGCCTCTCCGCAGAGCAGGGCGGTCTTCTGGCCCTCCTCCTCGCCCCAGGCTTTCCTCTCTGCAGTGGAGGCCTGTCCACAAGAAGCCTTCACAAGAAGCCCAACCCTGAGACCCCAGGGCGCCCTTAGATTTTTGGTGTGAGGACTTCGCGCTTTCCATAGCAAAACCATCGAAGGCCAAGAAGCCCAGGGCACCCAGGAGGCAAGCAGGGCGTTTCGTGGCATGGCCCCCCCCCCCCCCACTGTATTGAAACGAATGACAACGGAGCGACGCAACAAAAACGGGGTCGTCTGCGCCGACATTGGCGCGCAAGCTGCCCGCGTAAGGTCGCGCGTGAGCGCCCTCGTCTTCATTGTTGCGTGCAGCGCCGGCGGCCCGCGTGAGCTGCGGCCTAAGATCGCTGTGTCATCTCGCGTAAGACTCGTTTTTGAGCGTCGCTTGTGGGGCTGGACTTGGGGCTGGATCTCCGACGACGCGTCTTTTTTCCAATCTGGGCGGTTTGCCTTGATTTCAGGCTTCGGGGGCCGTCTTCGGGTTCTGGGGCCATCAGAGCAACTGTCTCTACTCCCCCTCTTCTCTCCCCCCACCCCCACCCCTCCGCTCGTCGTCGTCGTCGTCGTCGTCGTCGTCCTCCTCCTCCTCCTCCTCCTCCTCCTCCTCCTCCTCCTCCTCCCCCGCTGGTGTTGTTAGAAGTGCCCCTGGCCCACGGTGCCCCCAGCTTTTTGCTTTATTTTGCAGCTCCTGGGGCCCTCTGGGCCTCGTTAGGTGTGCCCTGGCGGCCGTTCGGGCCACCCCGAGAATCCTGGGGGTACCCTGGGCCAGGGGTACTTCTAGCAACACTCTCTCCTCTCCTCTCCCTCTCCTCCTCCCTCCTCTTCCTCCTCCTCTCCCCTCTCCTTCCTCCTCCTCTCTTCCCCTCCCTCCTCCTCCCTCTCCTTTCTCCTCCTCCCTCCTCCTCCTCTCCTCCTCCTCCTCCTCTCCTCCTCCTCCTCCCTCCTCCTCCTCCTCCCCCTCTCCTGCAGGAGGGGGAGAGGCAGGAGCCAAGAGCGTGGGGAGTGCCCCCCCCCCGCCGCCCCCCTGCCTGAAGAGGAGGTGCTGAAGAGGCCGGTCCCCGTGCCGGCCGAGGAGGTGTCTCGGGAGCCCAGAGACGGGGGTCAGTGCAAGCGGGGGTCATCGGACCCAGACCCCCTCGAGTAATCAAAAAATCATGACAGGAGGTTTTTCGCCACTTTTGGCCTCTGGGGGCCCTTCCGGGGCCTCGGGACTGTCAAAGAACGACTCGGGATGACAAACTGGTCCCGGGGAATAGGCCGAAGCTTCTGGGGGTCGACGTCATGAAAAAGTCATGACGTCGGGGGGCTGGGGACGGGGGTCAGTGCAAACGAAGGTCATCGGACGGGGCACTGGCCGCGGCTTCTCAGTGCGTTCCGGAACGCTCTGATCAGATGCTCGTTTTGGGTACCTTCCTGGGGCCCACCTAACGGATCTGTTCGACTCTAGTTCGGCGCCAGTTCGACTCAAGTTCGGCTCAAGTTCGACTCAAGTTGGAGTCAGATTCGACCCAGGTTCGACTCACGGTCGGCTCAAACCGACGGACGTTCGACGCAGCTTCGACGCACGAGTGGAGCGAGTGTTTCCAGGAAGGTCCCAGCATGCGCATCCAACTCTGAGAAGGCCGCGGCGCCCGATACATCCTCCAGAGCCGCCGGATCTCAGAGGTTCTCGATGTGTCCTCACCCAAAACTTATCCTCGTCCTGGCTGCCGTCTTGGGCCGGCCAAAGCGCCCGGATCTTGCAGGATCTTGCAGAGCCAGGGGTGCACTGACCCGGGTCTGCGCGCAGGATCCTGCGGGACCCAGGCCCCCGACGTCATGATTTTTCCATGACGTCGACCCTCAGAGGTCTCGACTTCTTCTCCAGGACCGGTTTTTCATCCCGAGTCGTTTTTTGACGGTCCCGAGGCCCAGCAAGGGCCTCCAGAGGCCGAAAATTGAAAAATCCTCCCGTCGTGATTTTGTCCTTGCTCGAGGGGGGGTTCTGGGGGATCCTGCGGGATCCTGGGCCCAGCTGACCCAGGTCCTGCATACCGACACGGGTCAGTGCGTTCCCCCGAGAGGTGAGGGGGGATGCCGTCCGCAACTTCATGGGCGGGAAGTCGGCGGGGGCGGACAAGTTTGCGTTCGCCGAGGATCGGCGGCCAGGCCGGCAGCCCAGAGTGTTCGACATCCTCGTAAATCGAAGGAGCAAAAACGGTATAAACTCTACAGGAGGAATGTTAAAACATGGTCAAGAAATAATATGGGGACGTTTTTTTTTTTTTTTTTTTTTTTTTTTTTTTTTTTTTTTTTTTTTTTTTTTTTTTTTTTTTTTTTTTTTTTTTTTTTTTTTTTTTGGGGGGGGGGGGGGGGGAATTTTTTGAATATTTTTTGAGTATTTTTGATTTTTCGTCCAAAATCTGCCTGTGGGGGAACACGCCCGACCTAAGCGTAAACATAAACTTTTGGCGCTCCGTGCGGATTTCCTGGATCTTCGCTGGGCCCCCCCCCGGCGGCGCCTCCTGCCCCTCCCGTGGCGCGCTCCGTGCGCCAGGGATGGGTTCCAGCTCTGATCCAAGAAATCAGCGCGGAGCGCCAAAAGTTCATGTCTATGGCGTTTTTTCGTCTTCTACTCGCCCCTCCCCCTCTCGACCTGTCTTGTCTCCATCCCTCCCCCTCCCCTCTTCTTACCTCACCTCTCTCTCTCTCTCGCTCTGCCCGCCTGGTGTAGCCTGCGGGCGGCTGCTCGTGACCCCTCCTCCGCTCCGACCCCCCCATTGACCCCCCCTCCCTCCCCCTCCCCCTCCCCCTCCCCCTCCTCTTCCTCCTCTCTCCTTCCTCCTCCTCCTCGGGTTTCTTCTCGTCCTGCGATTCCTCCTGCTCATAAGGTTCTTCCTCCTTCCTCCTACTCCCTTCTCTGGGCTCTCTCCTCCCTCTCCTCCCCCTTCGCCCCCTCCTCGGTGCACCCCCGACCGCACCCTATCCGCCAGTCTCCGCTTTTTGGGGTCTCCGAGGGTCTGTCCTGCTCTGTTGAGTTCTTACATGTTTTTGTTCAGTGCCCCGGGGAGGAGACCATCAAGTACTGGGGCCTGACCCTGGTCGGATACGACAGGGCTCTGGTGATAGACGCGGACATGATGATCCTGGACCCTATGGATGAGCTCATGGAGCTCGAGGCAGACCTTGTTGGCATCTACGACCACGGCATTGACGTCCCTGGCGCGGCAGTACCGCCCGCGCAGGGTGGCTTTCTGCTCTTCAGGCCGAACGTGGATGACTTCGAGGCCATCAGAGAGCTGACGCGCGAGGGGGACTGGGGGGGTGACGGCTGGAAGAAGAGCAGGATCGGGTACTGCTATGGTGGTGCTGGGCCCGATGGCCTGCTCCAGTACTACTTCAACAGGGGCGCGCTTCCGGTCCAGATCAACAAGACGCAGCTTCCGGAAGGCCTTAGAGCGGAGAGGCTCACCGGATCGAGATTCCATGCTGTGGACAGGTCGGTGTATGACGTCCTGGATGGTGGCCGCCTGAATTCTGAGCTGAATGAATCTGACCACCCACCAAGCCACCCCAACCCAACCCGAAGGCCCCACTTTGCCCGCCATTTCCAGTGGGGGAGGGGGGGCGAGGAACACGGAGAAAAACACCTGGGGACATCTTCTAACCCCCCCAACCCGGACTTCGGGCGAAACCTTGGGGCCTTCGCGTTTTGGGCTGGCGGGGGTCGGGCAGGTGGTCCGCGCATCCGACCATGCAGCGGTGATCGCGGGGGTCAAGTCGGCCCACTTCACGGGCTCGTGCGGGAAGCCGTGGAAGTGCGCCGCGCCCCGCCCGGCGCAATGGCTCTGCCAGGCCCTCACGCGGGAGTGGTGGCGGCTCCGCGGGGAGCTCCGGCCCCGGAGCGGCGGGCCGCGGCCGCTGCAGGGCTGCAGGCACGGGCTCTACGTGCCCATCGACGAGGAGCAGCGGCGGGCGGGGGGCGGGGGTGCAGGAAGGGAGGAGGAGCGGTCTTCACCTCGAGGAGGAGGCCCAGGTGAAGCCAGGGTCATATCCTCCTTCGATGGCCTCGAACTCCAGGATCCTTCGTTGGGGTCTCCAGGGCCTTGATTCTTCGCAGGCTGAGGTGGAAGCTCGTATTTCTCCGTTGCCTTCCCGTCCCGGTCTCGTGTGTCCGAACGCGAAGACCTTCTCAGAGGGCGTCGGGACTTCTCAGAAGCCCTCGCGCCTTCTCTGAGAGGCTGTTCTCCCGTGCCTCCGGGGAAGGCTGAAAGAAAGCTCTTCGCAAGGCCGGGGGACTTCCGAGCCTGCTGAGAGGGCCTCCTCCGTTTCTCATCTCCCCCCCCATCCTCGCTCGCCGCCAAGAGGAGGAGGCGGCCTGGGCGGCGGACCCCAACCGGAAGGCCGGCTTCGGCTGGTTCGCGGACGACGCCGTCTGCACGGCCCCTCCCCTCGCCCAGTGGCACGGCCCCCGGCAGGGCGGGAACTGCGGGCAGGACTGCCTCGCGAATGCCCAGTGCAGGTTCTTCGCCGAGTGGGCGGACGGCGGCTGCAGGATCTTCGACTCCTGCGAAGGCACGTCGCCAGAGGCTGCGACCGTGTACGCGAGGGGCGACGCGCCTCACAGCAGGCGCCTGCGCGCAGGCCCCGTCGCCGCGGAAAAAGGAGAAGGAAAGAGAGAGAGAGAGAGAGAGAGAGAGCGAGAGAGGGGGGAGGGGGAGGAAGAGGTAAAGGAGGGAGAGGCAGAAGGGAGAAGGAGGGAGAGAAGAGAGGGAGGGGGAGGGAGGGGGGAGGGAGGGAGGGAGGGAGAGAGGGGGGCACCAATACCTCGAGGAGTCTCGAGTCAGCAAAGACAGGCGCTGTGCACAGCAATCGCGAGAAGTGCACGGGATACGGGCGCAAGCAGCACTCTCATATACAACACGCGAAGACTTTGAGCCAGGACGCGGAGCAGACGCACAGGACGGGCTTCGGTAACATGCGCAGCATGTCTCTGGTGGGGTTCGCTCAGGGCGAGTTTATGGACAGGTTTTTCGGCATCTGGGGCTTCTGTCGAGCCCCGGGGCGGTGAAGGTCCACCCGCGACGAACAAATTGGCGCATATCGGGGACGGCGTCGACAGCTCTGGGGGCCCAAGCCGTCGAAGAATCACAGCTCGGAGGTCTATCGTTAAATCGGGCCTGTCCCTCTACAGGAGGGATATTCAAAAATAGCAAAAAAATACTCAGGGGACGGTTTTTTTTAGCATTCTTTGGCCATTTTGGGGGACAGGCCCGACGTAAGTCTATCGCTACTAAAGAAATGGTCCTGACGGAATTGGGTCCTTTCCCCAGGGCCAGTTCTTCATCGTGAGTCGTTCTTTGTCGGTTCCAGGCCCGTGTCGGGCCCCGGAGGCCCCCAAGAGCGGTGAAGGATTTTTCGGGACCCTTTTGGGATACTGTTTTTCTCACCCAGGACCCGTCCTTTTCATGGGAAATCTGGGGCCAAGGGGAAACACAACACACAACACACAACACACAACACACACCACAACACAACACAACACACCACAACACACCACAACACACCACAACACACCACAACACACACACACAACACACCACAGCACACCACAACACACAACACCACACCACGCCACACTACACCACAACACAACACAACACAACACACCACAACACGCCACACACAACACACACAACACACAACACACACAACACACAACACACACAACACAACACACCACAACACAACAGGACACAACACGACACAGCCCAGCACAACTCACACACAACACACAACAGACAACACACAGCACACAACACACAACACACAACACATACAACACACAACACACAACACACAACACACAACACAACACGACACACAGTACACACAACACGCACACAGCACACACAACACACAACACACAACACACAACACACAACACAACACACAGCACACAACATACAGCACACAATGCACAACACAGAACGCACAATACACGACACACAAGACAACACACAGCACAACACACACAACACACATAAAGCACACCACAACACAACACAACACACCACAACACACCACAACACACCACAACACACCACAACACACACAACACACCACAGCACACCACAACACACAACACCACACCACGCCACACTACACCACAACACAACACAACACAACACACCACAACACGCCACACACAACACACACAACACAACACACACACCACACAACACACACAACACAACACACCACAACACAACAGGACACAACACGACACAGCCCAGCACAACTCACACACAACACACAACAGACAACACACAGCACACAACACACAACACACAACACATACAACACACAACACACAACACACAACACACAACACAACACGACACACAGTACACACAACACGCACACAGCACACACAACACACAACACACAACACACAACACACAACACAACACACAGCACACAACATACAGCACACAATGCACAACACAGAACGCACAATACACGACACACAAGACAACACACAGCACAACACACACAACACACATAAAGCAACACACAACACAACTCACAACACACAACACACAGCACACAACACACAGCACACAGCACACAACGCACAGCACACAACACACAACGCACACCACACAACACACAACACACAGCACACAGCACACACCACACAACGAACAACACAACACACACCACACAGCACACAACACACAGCACAACACACACGACACACAACTCAACACATCACACACAACACACAACACAGCACACAACACACAGCACACAGCACAACGCACAACACACAACACACAACACACAACTCGCAACATACAGCAAACAACACATGCACACCCAACGCACAACACACAATACACAACGCACACCACACACACACACGCTGTGAAACATATTCACACGCACGCACATTGTAACGCATATACACACGCACACTGTGACACACACACACACACACGCACACACACACACTGTGACACACGCACAGACATTGTAACGCTCACACACACACACACTGTGACACACACACGCACACACACACACACTGTGACGCACACGCGCACACTGTGACGCACGCACACAGCACACAAAACACACATCACACACACACCCACGCACACACACAGACACGCAGACACACACACACACGCACACACATACACAGCGACACACATGCACACAGACACACACACACACTGTGGCACGCATCCGCACATACCCCTCCCCCCCACACACACACTGTAACGCACACGCGCTCACTGTGACACACACGCGCACACACGGTGACACACACACGCACACACTGTAAGACACACGCACAACACACGCGTAACACACGCACAACACGCACAACACACGCCGTCACACACACGCACACACACACCGTGACGCATCCGTGGCCATTTTGGCTCAAGTCCGTAGCCGTTTTGGCACGAGACCTGACCTTACTGGCGTGGGGGAGTCAGCGGCCCCAACAGTGACGCCTCACTGCTTGGCCAGGGAGGCATTTTGCAGAGCTGGTTTTCCCCAGCTACTGCTGCTTTCTTCAATCAGTGTGCGCGCACGGCTGATGGTCCCTGATCCGCCCAAGGGTCCTCCTCGGCAAGCACGCGAGCGGCCTCACTCGCAGAGTGGGTACAAGACGTGCTATGGCAAGGATTCGTGCGGCCACCAGTACAATTTGGTGGAGTGGAGTCGATGTTTTCGCTGCAAGAAGTGGATTCGTGACATTGTTGTTCGTGACACTGTCCAGGCTCCTCCAAGGCCATGGAGGAGGACAGGCGAGCAACAAGCTCAAGATGCATGGCAGCTGGTCGGCAAGAGCGGCAAGGGTCGCAAGGGAGGTCAGACGGCCGATCAGGATGATGCTGAGTCCCCAGGCGGTGGCGGAGATGTACCTTCGAAGCCTGGTCCTTGGCACGGCAAGGGCGGCTCGGCCGCTCGAGCTAAAGGGAAGGGCGTTGACAGCAGGGCGGCCAAGCAGGAGTTTCTGTCTGCCGCCATCGAGCAGCTCACACTGGCTGGCCTGGGGCCTGAACACCCGCTGGTGGTGGCTGCCAAGGCCCAGATCCCCATCCTGTCGGCCACAGCTGACGACAGCCAGGGCCAGATGCCTTGGATGCGTGTGCGGTCTCATCAAGACAAGCTGGTGCACTACCAGGGCCAGCTCCAGTCTGCGAAGTCGACTGAGGCTTCGATCAAGCAGAAGATGGAGGAGCTCGAGCTGGACCTGGCGGAGTGCGTGCAGTCGCAGCAGAAGCTGGCCGAGTCCGTCCAGCATGAGGAGGAGGAGTTGCAGCGGCTACACCGCCGTGCGGTACTTCATCCGGTGGGTGCTGATGGTAAGACTGCCATCTCTGGCTTGGTGGAGACGCTGTTTGGCCATCTGCCCGCGGGATTCAGGTCGGCCAAAGCGGCCCAGTTCCAGTCCGTGGTCGACCTCCTGGGCGACCTGTCCGCGGCGGGGCTCCAGTGCCAGCGGGGTGAGGAGGAGCGCCAGCGGCAGGCGGCCGAGGCAGCTGCTCAGCGGGCTGCTGCTGGCGAGGCTGGAGATGGGGGTGCGACGTCCACGGCGATCGATTCCAGGGTGGCCGAGGACTGCAAGCAGCAGCTCACTGAGCTCATGCAGGGCGGTAATGCTGTGCAGTATGAAGGCCTTTTCAAGAAGATGTTCGAGTTCTTGGAGAACCCCGCGGCCCTGGCTAAGCGGTCCAGACGGGACCCCCCAGCCGCGGCGGCACCTGACGCGCAAGACGTTCTTGTTCCTGGTGATGGGGCTGGCCAGAGTATGGATGTGGACTTATCCGATGCTGCCGAGGCTGGACCACATGGGGGGTGACCTGATCGGCATGGTGCTGGCGGCTTCTCCGCTGAGGTCCTGTGCTGCGGCGTTCCCGTGTTCCAGTACATGTTCACCTGAGGCCCTGGCGGGCACGAGAGGCAGGTCCGCCAGGACCGCGGTCGCTTTGGAGGAGATCGCGGGGAAGCAGGGTGGTCAGATTTGCAGCGAAGCTGGTCCCCTGCGAGGTGGACTGGAGACTCATGCCCGCCTGCCTGGTGTTCTTCCGCAGGCGGATATTCTTGGTTCGGTGCCTCCTGCGGAGGGTCAGGTTCCAGCCAAGCGTGTGCGGCATAGGCGTCCTGAGGTCTGGAGGATCTGCACGTCTAACATTACTTCGTGGGGAGTGGAGTGCGACCAGGGCTCCAGAGTCTCCCGCAGGCCGCTCCTGGAGGTCATTGACGCTGTCGAGGCCGACTTGGTTCTCTTCCAGGAGCATCGTCAGTCAGAGATTCAGCTGGCAGACGTCCAGCATGCTTTGCAGAAGTCAGGGCTGAACTCATTGCTCTCCCCAGCGGCGCCGTCGGGGCGATCTGAGTCAGGCACGTCGGGAGGAGTTGGTTTGGCCACACCGAAGCTATGGGGCCTCAAGGGCCTTGACGCCCTCCCTCCTGGGATCGAGCTACCTCCGGATCATCGGTTTCGATTGGGGCTCTGGAGCGGTCTTTGCGCAGGGGGGGTCGTGGTCGGTTCGGTGTATCTGCGCACGGGGATCGGTTGCAGGGGTCAAAACATCACCTCTTCCACAGCATTGGTGAAGTGCTTCGACCGTATGGGATGCCATTCATACTGGGGGGTGATTTTCAGTTCTCTGGTGAGCAACTTATCGAGTCTGGGTTGCTTGGGGATATCCAGGCCGAAGTTGTTTTCAATGGCTCTCATTGGACGTGCCAACTTGGAACGTCTCGATCTAAGATAGATTGTTTTGTTGTGTCGAGTGTCCTGAAGCCTTTCGTTGACAGTTGCTGCGTGGCGACTTGGTCGACGTGTACGCGGCCGCACCGCCCAGTTATTTTGACAGTCAGTGGCAGCCCCAGGCAGGTGACGGTACCCAGGCTGAAGAAACCATCGTCACTCCCGCTATTTCGCCTTATCGGGTGTGACCCCAGGCCATTGGATTGGGATGGTCTCTTGAAGGTTGTCAAAGACGGCAGTTGTTCCAAGGATATGCTGGATACTGTCGCTTCCCAGTCGGCCCAGAGGGCTGAACTTACTTTAGCCCGAGTCCTCCAAGTGGAAGGTGATCCGCGTTACCGAGGACGAGGAGGCCCCCCCAAGGTGGTCCAGGCCCCCCTCCTAGGCCCGCCTGCGTCCACTCACCCTCGCGCCATTGGCGAAGGTAGGATGTGGCGGGTTTTTGAGAGGAAGCTCCAGGACACCTTGTATCTCTGGCATGGGCCACGGCCCACCTTGGGGGGTTTGCAACAAGCTGGGCTGATCCTCAGGACGTTGGTGAACTATGCGTCCCCGTTCACTGATTGCAAGCACTGGGAGTCCTGGAGGCTTCGGGTCCTGGCTGTCAACCCTGCTGTGTCCTCGGGGCTCAACGAGTTGATCTGGCAGGCCCGCAAATGGGCCCAAGCACATGAGCATCGCGCGGCCTCAGAGAGGGCCAGGGCTTGGAGATGCTGGGTGTCTGAGGCTCTTACTGGTGGGGCCCGACTTGGACACAGGTACACCAAAGAAGTTCCCAAATGGGCCACGTGTGGGTTATCTCAGCTCTCAGGGCCCAACGGTGTTCCTCTGGGTGTCCTGGGAGAAGCTGAAGCGCGAGCTCAGAGTGGGCACGAGCACTGTGGAGTTGGTCAGGTTTTTCCTGATCCCGATTCCAGCTGGTGTGAAGATGAACCAGAGCTCGAGCCACCTACTCACGAGGAGCTTGCTGCATTGGTTCCTTCGTGCAGTACGCATGCGGCAGTTGGGGTATGTGGGTTTCATCCTCGGCATTGGTCGTTTCTCGACGAAGGCGTTGTCGCAGTACTCCTGTGCATCTGGGAGCAGATGCAGCGCCTTTTCCACGTGCCCAGGTGCTAGGCACTACTGCTCATCGCTCTTCTGCCCAGGCCACCGCCAGACGGAGGGGATCGGCCTATTGGTATGTTCCCGTCTCCCCTCAGGATGTGGTCCAGGTGGGCCCGCTGGAAAGTTGCTGGCCCCTGGGAGCTCGGTCATCCTCGGAGGTTTTGGTTTGGAGATTCGGGCGCTTCCTGCGATATTTGCGTGTGGAAGCAGAGTTTCAAGGCGGAATTGGCTCGGGACCAGGGCAAGGCAGCAGGGTCGTTGCTCTTAGACCTAGCCAAGGCTTACGAACACGTGCCTCATCATGTGCTCGCTGCTGCCGCCCGTAGGCACCGTTTCTCGGGGAACCCGTTGCGCTTCCTCCTGGCCACTTACAGCTTGGACAGGGTGGTGTTGTTTGACAGGGTCGCGACTGAGGTCCTCTTGTTGCTGGTTGCAATTGTGCTACGTCGCTGTTGCGCCTCGTGCTTCTATCCCCTGCTGATGCCGTTGTTCAGCGGTTTACGTCGGTCGATCTCGCTATTGTGGTTGATGGTTTGCAGCTGCAGAGGGTTGGATGCTTGGGAAGTCGCTCGCGATCTTAAAGGTGCGGAGAACCTCCTCACCTCGGAGCTGAGTCAGATCGGGCTCAGGATTTCTCTACCCAAGAAGCACCAGACGGTCGTCGGTCAGAACCTTCGGTGCGTCGTTCGCAAGGTGGACCCGTCTGCGGCCAAGTTCTTGACCAGGTCGGTACGGAACCTGGGTTTAGATTTTGGTGGTGGTCATCGTGTGCTCCACGCTGTTCGTGGAAAGCGCTTGGGCAAGATGGCGTCCAGAGTCCCCATGTATAAACGACTAGCCAAAGCTGGGGGCAAAACGATCAAACTGGTCCAGACGGGCCTCAAGCCTGGTATGCTATGGGGTGTCGGGGTTCATGGCATCAGTCATACTCATTTATTGCGGGCTCGGCAGCTTGCGCGTGCTGGGTTTGTGCATAGGCACACTGGCAGATCTCTTTCGCTTGATCTTATGATCGCAGGCCGCCAGGTCGACCCAGCCTACGAGTGCAATCGTGGGCCTATTCTACTCTGGCTGCGTGCTCTATGGGATGGTTGGGCGGTGAGATCCGACATGGCGCGTCTTCTGAGCGGGGCTTGGGCTCGTTTGTCGGTGGTTCCTGAGCACAAGGTTTGGTCCGATACCCGTGGCCCCGCCTCGGCCCTCGTGGGCGCGATGGTGAGGATTGGGTGGAAGTTTTTAGACCCGTTCCGCTGGTTGACCCACAGGGGTCCCATCCTCATTGAGAAAATGTCACCGAGGGACGTAGGTCGGTTAGCTGATGAGGCTACCGGGCGCTGGATCTGGCAGCAGGTGCTGGCGAAGCATGCGTCGTGGGCCTCGCTGTGCCCGTGTCCCCCCCTCCTCGAGCCTCTGAGGGCCCTCGTCCTTCCTGCCTCGCTCAAAGGCCCCGATTGGACCCCCAATCATCAAGGGCTCCTCAACTGCCTGTTTGCGGGCGGCTTTTGGTCTCAAGAAAGGTTATATGAAGCTGGTGGAGCTGTCAACCCAGAGTGCCTTGCGTGCAGGAGCGTAGGCTCCACCTGGCATCGGTTTTATGACTGTCCTGTGCACGCCGAATTTCGTCGGGATTTCAAGGCTGGGTTCGAGCTGGCCAGTCAGATGCTAGAGTTGGCTAAGAAGACTGCCGACCGCTCGCTGATTTGGACCCGTTTCCTTGTCCCTGATCCGTCCTGGCTGTTTCCGAGCCCTTGCCTCGAGGGGCGAGTGGTTTGGACCCTGCGCCCGCCCGATCTGCTACTCGACGTGCACGTGTTCGGAGATGGCTCGGGTGTGCATGGGCAGTTTGGCCGCCTCAGGCGATGTGGGTGGGGGCTCTGCTCGCTAGACTCTCAGTTGAAAGTGGTTGCGAGAGCGCGTGGTCCCCTGCCCAGTTTATGCCAGTCAGTGCCCGCAGCCGAGCTTTTCAGTTTCCTAGTGGCTTTGCGATACATGGGAGCTCAGATGAAGTTCTTTACTGATTGCAAAAGCCTTGTAGACGTATGGCGCCAAGGGGCTGGTGCTGGCACTGACGCCAACGACCCCATGGCCTACTTATGGAGGGAGGTTTGGAGGTTGGTTGTTGATCGTGGGGTGGAGGCGGTGGAGGTGACTCACGTTAAGGCACACTCGCCTGTCTCCGCCATCGCGGATGGTGTGATCACTGCTTGGCAGCGTTTTGGCAACGCTCAGGCTGACCAGTCAGCTAAGCGAGGTGCGGCGATGCATCCTGATGCTAAATGGGTGCGCGAAGCTCACCGTGCCTCGCGCAGTGCTGTCCAGTTGGTTGCGCAGGCCCAGGCTTTAGGTCGGGCCATTGGCACCGTCGAGGGTGGTTTCGGCCCGCCTCGGCCGCGCTCGCGTTTTGATCCTGCCGTCACGTTTTGTGGCCGTCGCTATCGATGCATGGTGTGCTTCCGTTCGGCCAAAGGCCGTCTCTCGCTGCGGAAGATCAAGTGCCAGGACCGAGCTGGCATGCATTCATTGCATCGCGCGGGGCCTGTTTTGTTTTGTTCCTTGTGCGGGGCCTACTTTGAAAAACGCAGCCAGGGACTCTCGGACGAGTGCCTGGCCAGTCATCGGAGGCTTGGCAGGTAAGTCAAGGATTCTCGATTTTATCGCCTTCAGAATTTGCTGAAGGGCTGCCACCCCAACACATCGAGTTTGTTTCTGGGGCCTCCAATTTTGTTGCGGAAGAGGAGGCTCGCTGAGATGGCTAGCATGCCGCCACCTCCCTCGCTCCCCCTATCCTCTGGGGTTGGGAGTGGGTCGGACGTGGGGGCGGGGTGGTCGGGGCAGGAGCTTCTCTCGCCTCCTGTTTCCCAGGCTGTATCGGCCTTGTGGGAGGAATTTCAAGGCCTCCCCTTTGCCAGCGATTCGGACGACGACGACGACCTTTCCCGCGATCTGCGGAGTTGGGTCGAATGGCGTCTCCCTCGCTGGCCGCAGGGTTTTTAAACAGGCGAGTGCGCGTGCGGCTGGTCTTTGCCAGTGCAAAAAAAAAAAACACCGTGACGCACATGCGCGCGCGCACTTTCTGACGCACACAGACCCACGCACACACAGACACACAGCCACGCAGACTCACTCACGCAGGCACACCGACACACAGACACACAGACACACACACAATGCACACGCATCACACGCACAACACATGCATACCACACGCACAACACACACGCACAAACGCACACACACACACGCACACCCACGCACACGCACACCCTGTGACACACACGCACCTGCGCACACGCACGCACACACAATGTGACACGCAGACGCAGACACACACAGACAGTCGGACAGACAGACACACACGCAGTCACACAATGCACACCCAACACATGCACAATTCACGCGCAACACGCGCACAGCACGCACAGCACACGCACTTCACAGGCATATGCGCACGCACACATACGCGCACACATACACACATGGACACACCCAGATACACACAGACACACACACAAACACACACGCACATACAGACACACAGGGGCACAGACACATAAACACCAGCGAACAATACACAACGCGTGCACACTCATGCACAGCACACGCGCAAAACTCTCACAATACACGCGCACACGCACCCACACACCCACATGCACATGTACACGCGCACGCGCGCACACGCGCACGCGCACGCGCTTACACGCTCACGCGCGCACACGTGCACACGCGCACACGCGCACACGCGCACGCGCGAACACGCGCACGCGCGCACACGCGCACGCGCGCACACGCGTTCACGCGCACACGCGCACACGCGCACACGCGCGCACGCGCACACGCGCACACGCGCACGCGTACACACGCGCACGCGCACACACGCACGCACGCACACGCACCCACGCACGCACGCACACACGCACGCACGCATATACGCACACATGCACATGCACACACGCACCCACGCACGCACGCACACACGCACACAAGCACACAAGCACACACGCACACACGCACACACGCACACACGCACAAACGCACGCACGCGCAAACGCACCCCCTCCACCCCCTCACACACACACACACACACACACTTCACACACCACACACCACACACACCACACACACCACGCACACCACACACACCACACACCACACAGACACACACGCACTAGGTTAAGATTCTGAGCGATGTTTGCGAGACTGCTCCTTAGTTTCAGTCCTCCAGCAGTGATCTTGCTAAGCAGACGAGGCGGCAGGATACGTGTGGCAAACTCACGGTGCATTTCGGAGCCAGGTTGGTGGGCTCTGGGGTGCGCAGCTCTGTGTGTGTGTGTGTGTGTGGCTATTTGGTGTTTCGGAGGGAGCACCAGAGATTTTAGCACGCTCATCTGCCCCAGGTTTGGTTTTTATGCACAGAAGGGGCGAGGAATTTGTTGAATCCTTGGTTTGAGCCATCCTACAGTGCACGGTGCGAGGGCCTTCAGCAAATTACAGAAGGGAGAGATCCCATCGGCACAGTCCAAGGACACTGCGAGCATTGCCGAGCAACAAAAGTAGCCAGGAGTTTTGCCAATGGCACGCAGCAGAAAACAACAAGACACACAGACACACAGACACAGACACACAGACACACAGACAATCAGGTACACAGACACACAGACACACACAGACACATCGACACACAAGCACACAGACATACACACAGGCACACACAGACGAGTACAGACACACACAGACACATACAGACACACGCAGGCACACATATACACAGGCGCACACACATACACACCACACATACACACGCACACACAGGCGCACACACACATTGACACACACGCGCACACACACACATACACACAGACACACACACAGACACACCACACACGCAACAGACAACACACAACACACACAACACACACAACACACAAAACACAACTCTCTCAACACACAACACAACACACAACACACAACGCACGCAAACACACACATACACACAACCCACAATACACAACGCACGACGCACACACACCACACACACATTCGCACACGCGCAAACGCGCACACGCGCACACGTGGCGCACACGTGGCGCACGCGCGCACACGTGTACGCGCGCACGCGCGCAAACACGCACGCGCGCACACGTGCACACGTGCACACACGCACACGCGCACAAGCGCACGCGCGCACACGCGTACACGCGCACACGCGCGCACGCGCACACTCGGACGCGCGCGCAGACGCACAAAGCACACACGCACACGCGCACGCGCGCACACACGCGCACGCGCTCACACGCACACGCGCACGCACACGCACGCACACGCACGCGCGCACGCACGCACACGCCACACACATCACGCACACACCGCACATACCACTCACTCACCACACACACACACACCACTTTTTGCGTCGGCGGCTGGGCAGAGGGTGACTGTTCTGACGGAGTGGCAACAGGGGACACGAGGTATGCAAATTGAGGCAGCAATGCACGGAGGAGGAGGAGGATGAGCCCCGGCGCGACAGGGGGAGAAGAAACTGGGCCACTCAGAGCTGCCGACTGCGGCGGAGGGGGCGCCGAGGTGGGAGACCGGCGCCGGCACTGAGCTGCGCTGAGCTGCGCTGAGCTGAAGCTGGGGGGGCGGCAGCACTGCGCTGCAACTGGGGATGGAGAAATACGACGTAGCGAACCCCGACCTGGCCCAAGGCGCGGTCCAAGGATGGGCCGAGCGCCGAAACCAGCGGGCCAACGAGGCGCGCCGCGCAGGAAGAGGCACAGGCAGGGTGGCGCCGGGGGGGGGGCGGGGCAGCGCGCTGAGCTGCGCTGAGCTGCGCTGAGCTGCGCTCACTGAGCGGCAAAAGAGAGGCAACGGGGGCGCCAGCGCGGCCTGGCGAACCGCCAGGCGCAGCCCGTGGGTCAGCTGACGCACCGAGACTGGGGTGCCTCGAGGAGTGAACTGAGCTGAGGGGGCCAGGGGGCAACCGCGGAAGCGAGCGCGGCGCTGCGGGCGCGAGGGGGCAGCGCGGAGCGGCGCAGGTCGCCGCGGGCCTGCGCGCGATGGGAGGGCAAGCCCCGAGCAGGGAGGGCTTGCGGGGGGTCGCCGAATAGGTGCGCGATGGGAGGTAGCCGCGATGGCAGAGAAAGACGGCGGGCAGGCCCCGAGCAAGCGCTAGAGGCCTGCGGGGGGGGGCGCCGGATAGGTGCGCGACGCGAGAAGCCGCGAAGGCAGGAAGGGGGGGGGCGGCGGCGAAAGGGGCCGCTGCCAGGGCGGGGGTGCCACGCTCAGCGCAGGTCGAGGCCGTGATGCCGCTGCAGGCTACCAGCGGTGGTTGCTGGAAGCTGGCCAGCGCTGGCGGGAAGGGTCATTGCTTGGCCGCGAGGAGTCCGCTGGCCGCTTTCCTTTCCCGTGCGAAGGAGCACCCTTCCGTTTGCCTTTTGCGGGATCAGAGTATTGCCCCCGCTTGTCAAGTTCGCGATGCCAGTCAGAGTTCCAGTCGACGTGTATACCCTTCTTCCAGCAGAGCCTGAGCGCGTCGCAGTTGACCTCGCTGAGGTCAAGAACGAAGCCTTTGCATAATTCAGGGTCGCGACGCTGCTGGTCTTTGTCGGGGTGGGGCCCAGACTCGTGATCGCAAGCGGCGTTCCACCGAATGGTGTGCATGGGGCCGCATTCTTTCTCGAGGAGATTGGCCGCCGCTCTTCAGTCCTCCCTTGCGTTGTCTCGCTGGTTCCACGTAGTGTCCCAGGTAAACTGGTGCCTTGGTCTATTGTGGAGTCCATCATCCCTGTCCGATTGATGTAGCGGGTAACGAGACAGGGGGCGCGTGGCGCGGTGCCGCTTCCCGTCTTCAGGGCGGGGTGGTCTCCGCTGAGCCTCGGCCGCGCCCCTTCTGAGGTGCGTCCGGGCTGCGCTGTTCGCCGGTCCTGGGGCTTTTGCGCACTTGTTCATCCTCTGCGGTCGGCGACGCGCTGGAAGTGGGCGCCGCTGGCGGTGGGGGCGCGGCGCGGATGGGGCTGTTACAAGGGCGCCCGCGGACCGCTCGCCGAGGGGAGTTGCTGGGGCTGCGCTTCCTCCTGGAACGCCCGCTGGCGGGACTTTCCGCGGGGCGCCACTGTTCCAGTCGCACGGGCATTTGCGGGGGGTCTCGCGAGGGGCGGCGCGGGGGCTGGAGCTCTTCCTTATCCTGTCCTGTCAAGCCTTCGGGGTGACGTCCGACGAGTCAACGCGCCCGCCCCTGCCGTTGGCGCGGACTGGTGCAGCTCCCCGCCCAGAGGAGGTGGGGGGCGTGCTCCGGGCGCGTCGCTCCGTGCCTGGCCTCGGCGGCGCTGGGGGCGGTGGCAGTCTGGGTCGCTCCGCGCGCGGGGAACTGCCGCGGGGTCGCTGGGCTGCCGACTCCCCCCTTTGGGTGCTAGATCTGGCAGGATGCTGGCAGCTGCTCGCGGGCTAGCGCTGGGGGGGGGGGTTCGTGAGAGTCAGCCTCTTCTTTCCGGCGGTTATCCGAAAGTCCCGCGCCCGCGGGTGCTGAAGCGACGTGATCCCCCTTGACTCCGCGTAGCCGAGCAAGACTTCCTAGCTGTGCCATGCCGGGTCTCGCCCCTTTTTCAGGCGCTCTGGGGTCGTGCTTGTTGCGGTGCGTGTCCCATTCGTCGGGCCCCCGTGGCGCGCGCAAGTGCGCGCGCGCACACGCTCGCGCGCACTCAGGCACGCACGCGCGCACACACACGCACGCGCACGCACGCACACGCACGCACGCACGCACGCGCACGCACCACACACACATCACGCACACACCGCACAAACCACACATACCACACACACCACACACCACACACGCACACGTAGTTTTTTGAGCAATGTTTTCGAGACTGTTCCTTAGTTTCAGTTCTCCAGCAGCTTTCTTGCTAAGCAAATAAGGCTGCATGATTCGTGCTGCATACTCACGGCGTACTGCGGAGTCAGGTTCGTGGGCTCTAGGGTGCACTGCCGTGTGTGTGTGTGTGTGTGTGTGTGTGTGCGTGTGCGTGCGTGCGTGTGGCTGTCCAGCGCCTCAGAAAGCTCGAACGATTCTTTGACGCGCCCTGCTCCCCTGGCCTGATGGGGGATGCAGTGTTTTCTTTTTTCTTCTCTTCTTATCTCTCTCTCTCTCTCTCCAGCGGGACAACAGTTTTTTAATGGCCGACAGCTGCTCAGTGCACGTGCTATTGGAGTCCATGAGAGATTTGGCGCGCTCGTCTGCCCCAGGTGTGGTTTCTATGCCCAGAAAATTGGCGAGGAATTTGTTGAATCCTTTTATGGGCTATCCTGCAGTGCGCAGTGCGAGGGCCCTCAGCAAATTGCAGAAAGGGAGGGGCCCCAACGGCAAAGTCCAAGGAGATTGCGAGCATTGCCGAGAAACAGATGCAACCAGGGGTTTTGCCAATGGCAGGAAACAGAAAAAAGAAGACACACGAACGCACAGACACTCTGACGCTGACAGACGCACACAGACACACAGACACACAAACGCACGCAGACACACACACACAGACACACATACACACAGTCACACAGGCACACAAACACACAGACACATACAGACACACAGGCACACTGACACACGCGGGCGCACATTGACACGCACATAGACACACAGGCGCACGCAAACACATTGACACACACACACACACGCACACACCACACAAAAACGCACACGCAGACACATTCACACACGCACACACATACGCACACACATGCACACACGGACACGCAGAGACATACACACCACAGACACACCACACAACACACAACACATACACCGCGCGCACAACACGCATGCATACCACGCACACAACACACATGACATAACACAACACACAACACATACAACACAAAATGCACAAGACACAAACACACAACACACAACACAAAACACAACGCGCAACGCACAACACACAACACACAAAAACACACAGGCAGACACAAACACACGCAGACACACACGCAGACACAGACACAGACACAAACACAGACACGGACACAAAGACACACACATTCCAAATTTGATCCTGCTGTAAAGCGTCAAGCACGACAGTTTTTCGGAAAGCACGGCTGAGGGTCTCTATTGGGAACCGTCACAGGAGGAAACTGTTGGAAAACACCGCAACATGATTCGATTGAAAAGCTTCGGGCTTGGAACATGGTGCGATGTGCTAGACAGGGGTTCCAGTGTATGGAATCACAACAGGGATCTTTTCGGAAAGCGATGCCAAACAGCGCGCATTCTGTTAGAAACAATCGTATTTGGAATCCTTTGAAAAGCGCTCCAGAAGGATTTTGTGGGACGGCCAAGACAAGCCGCGCAAGACAGGAATCCACACACACACGCGCGCACGCACGCACGCACGTACACACGAAAGCACACACACACACACGCACACACGCACACATGCACACACGCACACACGCACACAAGTACACACGCAAACACGCACACACACACACACACGCACACACGCACACACGCACACACGCACACGCATACACGCACGCACGCACGCACGCACGCACGCACGCACGCACCAGGCACACGCACACACGCACACGCACACACGCACACACGCACACACGCACACACCACACACACACGCACACACGCACACACACGCACACACACACACGCACGCACGCACGTACGCAAGAAGCACGCACGCACGCACGCACACATGTGCACACGCACGCACACGCACACACGCACACACGCACATGCACGCACGCACACACGCACACACGCACACACGCATACACGCACACACGCACACACGCACGCACGCACGCACGCACCCAGGCACACGCACACGCGCACGCACATACGCACACATGCACGCACGCACACACCACACACGCACACACGCGCACACACATACACGCACACACGCACCCAGGCACGCACGCACACACGCACACACGCACACGCACACACGCACACACGCGCGCACGCACACGCGCGCACGCGCACACTCACACACGTTCCTACGCACACACGCACACACGCACACACGCACACACACACACACACGCACACACGCACACATGCACACACGCACACACGCAAACACGCCCACACGCACACAAGTACACACGCAAACACGCCCACACACACACGCACACACGCACACATGCACACACGCAGACACGCACACGCGCACACACGCACACACGCACACACTCACAGACGCACGCGCTCACACACGCACATGCAACACAACACGCACAAACACAAACACAGACACACACTCCTCAGACGGCGGCGCAAGGGAGCCTCAGGTGTGGTCGGCAGGTGGAGGTGCCGCACACACACAAGCACACACAGACACACACAGGAACACACGCACACAGGTACACAGGCACACCGGCACACAGGCACAGAGGCACACAGACACACAGACGCCCAGTCACACAGACACGCAGTAACACAGACACACAGACACACAAACACACAGACACGCAGGCACACAGACACACAGGCACACAGACACACAGACACAATGACACAGACACACCAACACACAGACACACAGACACACAGACACACAGGCACACAGACACACAGACACACAGACACATCGATACAGAGAACGCACAGACATACAGCCACACAGACACACAGACACACACAGGCGCACACAGACACACACACAGACACACACACAGGCACACAGACATACGCACAGACACACACAGACAGATGCACTGACAGACACACAGACAGACGCACAAAGACACAGACACACACGCACACAGACACACACAGGCACACAAACGGACACACACAGACACACACACAGCCACACACACAGACACACACACACAGGTACACACAGACAGACACACACACAGACATGGACACAGACATACACACACAGACACAGACGTACACAGACTGACACCCACGGGCACACGAGCAGACACACAAACGGACACACAGACGGACACACAAACAAACACACAGACAGACACACCGACATACACACAGACAGATACATAGAGACGCAGACACACATACACACAGACACAGACTCACACACACAGACACACAGAGACCTACACAGACACACATACACAGACACACATAGACACACGCAGACAGACACAGCCACACACAGACACCCAGACAGACACAGGCACACAGACACACAGACACGACACAGACGCGACACAGACAGACGCAGACACAGCAACACCGACACAGACACAGGCACACACACAGACACACCGAAACACACAGATACACGCAGACACACACAAACACACAGACACACCCTGATATACAGACACACACAAGCACCCAGAGACACATAGAGACACATAGAGACACGCAGAGGCACACAGAGACACAGAACGACACACAGAGATACGCAGGGACACACAGGGACACAGAGACACACAGAGACACAGAGACACACTCGGAGAGACACTCAGAGGCACACGTGGACACACAGAGACACACCTAGACACAGAGACACACAGAGACACGCAGAGACTCGCAGAGACACAGCGACACAGACACACATACATACAGACACACAGACGCACAGACACAAACACACAGACACACAGACACACATGGCGCGCTCGGGCGAGATCTGAGGCAGCGGTCGGCCGCATCGCGAGTCGGGGCACAGCGGGGCGCTAGCGCGCACCGCGCGGGGTCGGGCGGGAGAGGGGAGGGGGTGGGGGCAGCATGAGAAAGCCACGTGGCGGCTGCTCATCCTGCCCCCCCTCCCTCCCTCTCTCGATCTTTCGCCGCGGCCTTCGTTGCCCGCCTCCGTCTGCTCCCCTCTCCTCTCCACCAGCGGCTACCTAGCCACGTGGAGCTGCAGAGCTTGCCTCTGGGGCCCGAAGCTCTGCCAAGGAGCTGAGAGAAGACGTATGGGCCCAGGTGGAGATGGACCGACACGCTCTGAAGGGCTTCGTCCCCGCCGTTGTCCTCATTAGGAGGCGCTCCGCGAGCGCACGGAGCGGTATCGGCGTTCGCCTCGCTTCGCCTCGCCTCCACCCCGTCCTCGTCGGCGTCGTCATCCTTGTCGGCGTCGTCGTCGCCGTGGCCAGTCGTCGGTCGTCGGTCGTCGGTCGTCGGTCGTCGGTCGTCGTCGTCATCGTCGTCGTCGTCGTCGTCGTCGTCGTCGTCGTCCACATCTTCGTCATCATCTCCAATGTCCTGCTGCCTCTCCTCACTCTGCGCGTCTGGGACTTCTCCCGCTCCTGCTGCATGTCTTCTGCCTCGCAGGCAGGGCAGGAGGGATGGGGGATTATTCCCCAATCAGAGCTTGCCTCCTGTAGGGGTTCTAGCGGATTCATATGGTTAGATGAGGTGTGGCGCCGATTTCTGCGGCACGCCGGGGTGCCCGGGTGCCCGGGTGCCCGGGTGCCCGGTAGCCCTATAGTTTTATAGCCTTATAGCCCTATAGCCCAATAGCCCTATAGCCCTACAGCCCTATAGCCCTATCGCCATTTTACCCTATAGCCCTAATAGCCCTATTACCCTATAGCCCTGTAGCCCTATAGCCCTACAGCGCTTTTGCCTTATAGCTCTATAGCCCTATAGCGCTATAGCCCTACAGCTCTATAGCCCTATAACCGTATAGCCTTATAGCCCTATAGCCCTAAACATATTATCATTGTTTTTTTCCGGGATCATGATAATGACGGCGAGGACGGCCGATGGTGTTGGTGCTCTTGCTGATGCGGGTGATGCTGATGTCGATGACGGCAATGGTGACGATAATGGTGACGTTGATGATGACGATGATATTGATGATGATGACGATGCTTACGATGATGATGATATTGATATGGCGATGACGTCGACGATGATGATGTTGATGATGCGGTTGCCAATGATGCTGATGACGAAGCTGCTGGTGCTGCTCATGATGCTGATGCTGTTAATGATGATGATGATGATGATGATGATGATGATGATGATGATGATGATGAGGGTCATGACGATGATGATACTGATGCTGATAATGATACTGATGAGATGATGGTGACGATGATGATGCTGATGATGATGTTGATGGCGATGAGCATCATGTGGATGCTGAGTTTGATGCTATTCACGGTGATGGTATTGATGACGATGATGATGATGCTGCTGATTATGATGATGATGATGACGACTATGACGATGACTATGACGATGATGATGATGCTGATGATGATGCTGATGCTGATGATGATACTGGTGATGATGATGATGATGCTGATGATGATGATGATGATGATGAGGATGATGATGATGATGATGCTGTTGATGATGATGCTGATGATGATGTTGATGATGATGATGATGATGATGATGATGATGATGATGATGATTATGCTGGTGGTGGCGATGGCAGCGACGACGGCGATGACCACAACGACACTAACGACGATGATCCTCACTGATGCTCACGATGGTGTTTATGCTGTTGGTGTTGCTGATGGTACTGCGCCGATCCGAAGGTTTCCCCACTTTCGCCACCGTGCTCGCCGCGGTCATCTGGGGTGGCGCGCGCAGGATAAGACTCGTGGGGCCCGAGGGCGGATGGGGGCGATGTCGCGAGGGCAGAGTCGGCGCGCCGATGGGCAGCCCAGCACCCCGTTTGGCCGGAGGGGCCCAGTACAATGCAAGGGCAGAGCCTGACCACCGCCCAGGCTCGCGCGATCGGGCTCCCCATTCCCAACTTCAAATTGTAAATCCCAAACGGAGTACTGACCCGAAAATGAGCAAACGGTATCGGACCTCCTCGAAAAAAACTTTCGGGTTCGGTCATGCGATGACCCGAAAAGTTTACCGGCCGACCTGAATGTGGCCAAATCCCATAAGACTTGCGCCGAACAAAAAATTCGGGTCCGGTTCGAACGACCCGAAAATGTGCAACCCCCCTAGGACTCCTTGCGAAAAAACGTAGTTTTCGAGGTCTTCGGGCCCACTCTGAAGAAACCGAACATGGGCAAACCGCCTAGAATTTCCAATCAAAAACGGTTTCTCGGTGGTTCCGGGCCTCGTCCGAAGGAGCCGCCGATGGGCAGACCGCGCAGGAGTTCCTGCGCAAAAAATGGTTTCCCAGGTGAGCCACTGTCAACGGGAACGCGTCCCGCGCGGGATCGGGGTTCGCCGGGGGGCGCGGCTGCTCTCGCCTGTCCAGGGGGCGTGGCGTGCATTGCCGGCCCCTTCCAACATAGCGTTTGCGCTGCGTTCGCGCGGCGCCGTGCCTCTCAAATTGGAATAAACTTTCGGAGCGCCGATGTATGACGATGGTGACGATGGTGAGGATGCCGATGATGATGAGGAGGAGGAGGAGGATGCATATCGTTCTGATAACGATTACGACGACGACGGCTATGTTGACGACGATGACGATCATTGTAGTTGCGATGGAGATGCGGCTGATGACGATGATGATGATCATGCGGGTGATTGTGTTGTTGTTGTTGCTGCTGATGCTGCTGACGATGGCGATGACGATGGCGATGCTGACGTTGATTATGCCGATGATGATGATGGTGTTGCGGATGCTGATGATAATTATGAGGAGGATGCAGACACTGCTGATGGTGATTATGACGACGACGGCGATGATGATGACGATGATGAGGTTCATGGTTGTGATGGTGATGATGACGCTGATGATGATGACGACGACGTCTTGAAGGTGAGGATGGTGATGATGCTGCTGCTGATGATGGTGAGGAGTCGGATTATTATGGTGATGATGAGGAACAGGAGGAAGAGGAGGAGGAGGAGGAAGAGGAGGAGGAAAAGGAGGAGGAGGAGGAGGAGGACTGGGCATGCTCTCTCCCTCTTCCTCCTCCTCCTCCTCTCCCCTCCCCCCCTCTTGCTCCCCTTTCCTTTCCCCCATCGTCCCTCCTCCTCCCTCTTCCTCTCGTTCGCGGGAGGACCCGCAGCAGGCCGCCCACCAGGCACCCGCCGCAGCAGCGCTGGCGGCCGCCGCCGCCGCCGCCTCGCCGCCGCCGCCGCCTCGTCGTCGTCGCCGCCGTCGTCGTCGTCGTCGTCGTCGTCGTCGTCGTCGTCGTCGTCGTCGTGATCGTCGTGGTCGTCGTCGTCGTCGGCATCGTCGTCGGTGGCGTCGGCGTCGTCGGCGCCGTCCCCAGACCTCGAGTTGGCAGTTTTCTGCCTCCGGGGGGCCTTCCCCGGCTCCCGGGACTGTGAACAAACGGCTTGGGGAAAAGGTGCATACCTCCGCGGGAAAAGGTCCTGGGGAATCGGTGCAATAATTGACAGACTTCGGTCCTGGGGAAAAGGTGCACACCTGGGGAAAAGGTCCCGGACAAAAAGGCCTGGGGGAAAGGTCCTGACAGGCTTCGATCCTCGGGAAAAGGTGCATACCTCCGCGGGGCCATGTCCTTTGTCTGCGTCGCCGTTGGATCCGTTCGGAAACCACAGACTCGAGGCGTTGCGAGGCATGGGCGTGGTCCAAGGGCGGACGAAGGGAGGAGGAGGGGGGATGACGCAGGAGGACGGAGGGGGGGAGCGAGGATGAGGAGGGGAAGGATGACGAGGATGATGAGGATGCTGACGAGGATGATGACGAGGAAGGTGATGATGATGCTGATTATGATTGTTGTTGCTATTATTTTTATTATTGTTATCAT